>JAYDZG010000010.1:6365702-6388159 GCA_034509265.1 Microcambeva bendego
CTTATTTACCTTTTCAATGACCAGTATAAGAATAACACAAAAATAACAAATGTGGAATAGGGAATATAAAATGTTTATAGATTTTTTTTATATTCAGATTCTTCAAAAATATGAAGTACAAGACATCTACATTACTTCTCCAGTACTTCTTACTGTCAGAAAGAGAAGGAGCAGCTTCTGAAACTCATATTTACACACAATGGTGTGGGGGCATCTGGCTTCTCAATTGACTATTAAGATGCAGAATATGAAATGCTTGCCATGGTTTCTACAAATGAACACAGAGAATACCAGGACTTTTAGGCTTTCAATATGGCCATCACAGAGAACGTATAGATTATTAGAATTTTCCAAAACTAAAATCAAGCAAAGTCCAAACAAGAATAAAGCTTGTTGTTTAAGTTCTTGCAGATTAAGTCAGTTAATCAGTTCAGATCCCTGGACAGTATTTTACAAGGACTCAATTGCGACTGTTAAATGATCAGCATGGCTATTTTCTCTTTTGTAGAAGCAACAATTGGGATAGCTGAGAAAGAGACCTAGATTCAAACTGCAGAATATAAAAGTAAGTAAAATCACCAAGTAGCTTTTTATTATCGTTTAACTTGACATCTTAATAACATAGAAACTTAGCTTTTGTTCCGTGATTCACAACTAAGCTACTTTACACACAGGACTAGGAGAAACACTTCATGTGTTAAGTGAAAACTGCAATCACCTAATGACTTTTCTAATGTCCTTTACTTATGCAATAGGGACTCAATAGACCGACATCCTCACATCTCATCCAATCATTCATGCATAACAACTACAGGTAAAATTAATAGTGCTCACTATGATGTTCATAGTTGAACCACTGAGTGGGTTGTGTTTATTTTTAAATGAGCATGTCTCATTAGGTCTAATGCTATTGATTAAAGTTGCCCGCTATCTATTTAAAACCCACACAGGAATCAGCAGACAGACAGCAGATCAATCTCTTTTTTCATTAAAGGTTTAATCATGGACAGCATATTTACTTGAAAAATAAATTCTGAGAAATTTTGAGAAATTCTATAGCAAGATTATGAATGCATGCATTTAAAAATGATAAATATTAACTGAAATGTCACACAAAGCAACATGAGGTTTGATCCTTATAAGTACCTGAACTTTCATGGTCCCCATGTCCATACCATCTTCCTTAAGGTATTTTGCCTGTCTTCTACCTCCTAAACAAAACGAATGTGTGTAATGCCCTATGATTCCCATCCTTCCCCTTTTTTTATTCTTTCCTGGACGCACCTCAACACTGTTAAAGAGGATCAGTTATTAAAATCAAATGAACCAATATAGTTGGTGGATTCAGTGGTACTGATCATGAAGACCTGGGTATAATTCTCACTTTGAGTTGGTTGGGATGGTTTTGCATATTCTCCCAATGTCAGAGTGGTTTTACTTTGAGTACTCACGTGTGAATAACTGAGTGAGTACTGTACTGCAATGGTTTGGCTCACTGCCTGGGTGTCTTCCTACCTTGTGCACAATGATACACGAGAGGCTTCGGACCCTCTGAGACCCAGACCAAGACGAACCGTATCGTAAAAATTAAACGGAAAATGCCCGATTCAAGATGGTTTTCTTATAAATATAAGCTTCTATCGGCCAATAATAAGAAAAAAAACATTAACAATGCAGATATTCACCCGATCAGCTACAGAGCCGGACAAATGGATAATGACCGGACGGTAGTAAGCATCTCAACATAGACATAGGTGGGGTCAATCATACCGGTCACTCACATTAGCCGACTGTCCAGTGAGCAAGCTCCACTGCTTCGGTCTGTACTAAACCCACGATGTACCACGCTGCTCTCAACCACGCCGCCATGATTTTTCCACCTGCATCACATGTCCCACTGCGCTCGTGGCGCCTTCTTATATTTATCCACTGCCACTGTCCGTGGACGCACCACAGTCCTGACGTTGCCCTGCGAATAGAGATCCACGCTCGTGTTCACGTGGCTCCGCCCACCACACCATCCACGGATATTGGGGTGGTTTACAGGTCTGTGTCGTGATGTTGGACGCCCCACGAAAGCGTCGGTTCACTGTGTTAAATCACATCTTTATATTATCCAGGGTCACAGTCATTTTGCTATACCTCAATGCTCAAAGTCTATTGTGCGTGTAATACTTATAGTTTAGTTTTATTCGTTATTTTTGATGAATCTAATCATTACTTACTGTTTATATGTTTATAATTTTACTTCTATTTTTACTAATTGAATGTGTAAGCAGCCTTAAATTGCTGCTCAGTTTTGTAATAAACTTTGCAATGACAGTTCAGGAGGGCGGCAGCAAGAAGGTCCCCAGTTGAGGTGGTCTGGGTCCCTGTGTGTGTGGGTTTACTCTCACAGTCCATAAACATGCAAGTGTGGTGTTTAAGATTTACAAAATTGTCCATGACTTTGGTATTTGATATGTGAATCTTATGTAATAAATATCTGCCGTTCCTGTCATGAATGTAACTAAAACATTGAAATCCCAATAAACAAACAAACAAATGACAATATAGGTACCTCATCTTATCTTGAATTAACTTGACTTTATGCCTTTGTGGTGTGGAAGGAACCCTTAGCACCGAAAGGAAACCCATGCAGACAAGAATATTATGTTAACTTTACACAAAAAGAACTTGACCACTTCAGATAATCAAGCCTTCTTGCTGTGAGGAGGCTTGGAGACAATATTACTCAGAGAGTCAGCATCCAATTCAACATTCAACAAATCGATAATCATTCAAAAAAAAGCAACAAGCACTAAGAACATTTTTAGCAATTTGGCATGGGAAGTGAATCCTTTCGACTGCTGCCATTAGGGGTTCCTTTTTTAATTAGAAAAGATTCATTTACATTTTACAACCAAAGTACCATGCTACATACATTAATTACTTTACAGAGTATTTATCCCAGCCATATTTATGAGTGTATTTTCTCTAGTGTACATTTTTGTTCACATTTCAGTAAAGATTGCCTTAATAATCATGGTTATGGTCCGCATTATTGATTTGCCATAGATTTACAATGGATGTCGATCCTGGTGCATCCCTCTCTATTAATCCTCTATTTGTGAGTCATAGTGGCTAGGGTGGTGTCCAGCGAACAGTGGCAATGTCAAGTTGCCCAAGGCACCCTCTCTATTTTTTCTGGTCTGGCTACTAATAACGACATCATAAGTCCTTACGTTCCTTCACTTTAATTATTTAACACAAAGCCATAATATCCACATTTATACATTCAAATGTTATTGCAGGGTGGACACTTTATGAGTTTATAGCCTCATCCTTTGTACTAATTCTATAATATCCTTTCACAAACCATAAAATTACTTAAGATTTTACTACTATATGGTGGCATTATCACTATCAGTGTTGACAAGGTAGACAAGGTTATTAAAAGATAACTTAAAAGATATTCCTCTTAAGCCAGATTCTACCAATTATCTACCAGACATTAACATTCTAAACATGTGCTACAGTTCAGCTTTGCTACTGTAAATTCAAGAAAGTAAATTAGATATAAATTACTCCAGACAGCTGACCGCAACGTTCGTGTCTCTGCATGACCTTTTACTGCATACAAAAAGTATTTTGGCCTTTGTTTAAAATAAAGACATTATGATCCCACGGGTAATTCCATGCAGGTGTACACCACCTTCGCCAATTCCATCTATTTACTGACCTAAGAATGAAGCAAGAATATAATGCATTGTCACTGTCTCTACTTGTTTGGATACTTGTTTTAGTTCTTATAGTATAAAAAGGTTTCCTCCCACAGTCCAAAGACATGCTACCAGGTTAATTGGAGACTTTGAATCGTCCTGTAGGTTTACCCAGCCATGTAACTAAAAACAGGTGCACGCCGGTCCCAAGCCCAGATAAATGGGGAGGGGTGGAGAAAACAATGAGAAACTACTCCACTGTCATTGCCGAAACACTTCATGGATGGATGATCCATCAAGTGACCGAGAGTCGCTGCGACTAATCGGATAATCGTCATCATCAATGGACAAAAGAGACCAATAAATGAGATACATTCTTGAGAGCAATGCCGCCACCTTGTGGAATACAATTAAATTCCTTTAAAATATGAAAAAAAAAATATTAACGCGAATAATCGTCAAGAATAAAACTGATTTGGAGGCAGAATATGGCATAAGCTTTTATTACATATTGAGGAGTTAATTCAAGACTAAAACGTTTTTGTGCAGTAGAGTGTGTAGCCAATGCAGTGCAAAGTCGTAAAGTGTCCATGGACCATGATTGTTAATGGAATCATCAAGCTACCATACACCCTCAAGTATATAGTAGTTTGCAAATACATTCAATTAGATAAAGGTGGGGATTTATAAATGTTTAAGTCTACTTGATGTTTCCTGCCTATTCAATCAAACCCACCCAACCTTGACTAGGACACAGCGGTGGTAAACATAGAAAGATATTGCAGATAAGGAGGAGAAAAGATTTTAAAATAAATTTGTTTATATAGCTTTCTTTTTCTGACCACTACTTTAAAAATATTTAGTAAACATGAGTCGATGTCAATCGAATTCTTCAATAAAAGCAATGAGAATAAAGAAAATCAAGACAAAACATTTATTCAAAACTAAACAGCAGCTCATCCTCACAAAAAAGAAAGACTTTATTTGCAGCAAAACGTGAGCTGCGTTATTTACTTTTGTATTCGACTCTCTAAACTCATTCGCTAGTTAACGAGTCGACTCCGAATCGGTTCTCTGCCTAACACAGAGGCAGAGTGAAGCAGTCGCAGCAGCCAGCCTAAGCAAGCTAGGAAGCTTAATGATGCTTTTGTCTAATATTTAGGAAAGTATGCAGTATATTGAAAATGGTGGCGGTGTTTGTCGACGTGTATTGTCTGTACCTCTGTTTCTTTGGGAAATATTACCGGTATTTAGCTAAATAGCTACATGTAATTTTGCTAGCTTAGTTCTGCTTTCGATTGGGCTGCCAAAACAGGCTAACACCAGCTGTCAAAGCTAAACAGCTAGCTAATACTTTGCTAACTAAATACGGAGTGTCATCTTATTGAGAAACAAAATTGGTAAACATGGGAGTCATTTTTACGAAATTATGGAGGCTTTTTAATCACCAAGGTAAGTTAAACATTTTACTGTTGGTTAGTTCACCGTGAAATATTAAGCTAAGTCAGCCAAGCTAGCAATGAATTGAAATGTCCCCTAAATTTCACAACATTTGACAGGTTATTTATGTAGTTGACACTTTTGTCAGTTTTGTGAACAACTAGTAACTTAGTTAGCCAGCTGTGTCAGTCATTGTAGGCCTGTGTAAGGGCAACGTTTTGTGAGGTTTACGTGTTTTACGACTGGCATTATCAATACAGGTGACACAATACCAATCGTACGTTATTTTCAAGTGCTTTACTGCGATCACAGGCTTATGGTGAACCAGATAATGTTTATTCAACATATTTCCTCATCGAATCAAGTGTTGTTGAATATTCACGTTTATAAATAGCATATACTTTTATAAATAAAGTGACCATTATTCCTGCACTAAAGTTTAATGTCAGAATTGGATTAATCATGGACAACAATTTTACATAGTCTGATTAAAATTATTCATGTAGCAATTTAGAACATGAACTGTGTTGACATGATAAAAACTAGTCTCATAGAAAAAATGCTAATAGAAAAGGTTTAAATTGTTATTTCTTCAAGCCTGTGTGATAGCCTTCTGTATCCATGTCCTCTCATATATTATAAATGATGACCTGAGACTGTAGTGCTGGTTGACTAGCTGTACCGAAAGCTCAGGTTTCTGTTGAAAGTCAGCTTGACCTGATTGATTTTTAATTTAATTTATATTATATTATATACTACATACATGTATATTTTAATGGTGTTTGTGATTGTGAGACTGTATCTCACATGAATCCCCAAACATTTGATCTAAACCAACTTTATTGGTTTAATTGTAGCTGATTATGTAGTTTTTTTTAGGTATAGGCACTTGCATTGGGTGCTTCCTCAGTTTCATGTTTTTGAAGCTCAGTAAAACTGGAATTTGAGACCATGGAACATATTTTGAATAAACAGATAACTCTGTCCATTGAGTTCAATGATATAAATTGTCAGGGGATACGGCTATACAATTGGCCATTTATACCTTTCTGGTCATTTGGAAATTTTATGAGGTCAGAATAAGATTAGGGTGTGTTATTTACACAATGAAACATCTAATCACAGCTCTTTCTGTGCTATAAGATGAATAATGAACCTCAGGCCATGCAGCAGTTTGCTATTACTGTGTGTCAATTTAAGGCTTATATCTAATTTATTTTTAAGATAGACTTTTATGAAACACCTTCCTGTAACAGTTTGTTCCTGTAAATTGAGGACAGGGTGTCAGTAACGTGGCATAGTATGTACAGTACTGTGATCACCTGTGTTGGATGTTTTTTGTGTGTACACATCAGCCTTTTCACAGCTCTTTGTTTCATAACCTGCATACTTTTAGCCTTGCGGCCTGTTTGTTTAGTGATTGCTAAGTACTGACAAAAGTGATTTTTACCTTTTGACTATTGTAACAATACCTGTTTGCTTTAGTATAGTATTGACGTAAAGAGTTTTTTCTCAGCTGTTTTTCATACCTTCACAAAAGTTGACATACACACAACTCATATTTAGTCCAAAAAAAACAACTTTGAATTTGTTTGTCAAATTATTTGTCAATTTTTCTGATAGATACAAATCTAAGTTCACTGTCTGTGAAATTCAGTTATTTAAAGATCCGCCATACACAGGTGTGATATAAGAGAATGTTGTAAATTCTTTAGTAAAGTACTCAAACAAATGCTGCAATCATGTTTTAGTGTAAAAGTAGCATCAGGAATAGGCCTAGTCTTACATGAGTAAGGGTGTCAGAAGAGAAGAACACAAGAGTGCCTATTATCTTTGACCCTACAGACAGTGAGGCACCAAATAGGCTCAAGACATTGATATCAGTCCATATTGCTGAACAATATAATTAATAAGTCACCACCTAATTATGGTTTTGTCAAAAACAAACAAACAAATAAGACAGAAAACAATCTGATATGACATGACAGCATTAATGATTACTTCATAAGGATGTAACCTTTAGACCTATGACATGGTTAAGTCACCTCAAACATGATCTAATCAAAAAACTGTAAACACTATCTTCTGACATTGCTTATGTCAGAAGATAATCTAAATCTCACTTGCATGGACGGAAGCCAATAACTGGTTTAGGGCCCTATGAAAGTCTTCTAGGTCTGTTCTTGTTGACTGTCTTTTAAACAGCATCTAAAAAAAATCTGATTGATTTATCTAGATTAGTGGTCTATTGTCAAAAAAATCAGTTACAACCTAAGAAGCAAAGTTAAATCAAAAACAATGTTTGAATAGTATCCTGAAGTTTGGTTGAGAAATGACGTGCACACACAGTTTACTGGACCAGGTTGACATGTCAGCTGTTTAACCCCAAAACATGCTTTTGTTTGTTGATATTGACAGGTGCTGATGTATGCCGGAGAGTGACCTACTTCGTCTTTTGTAAAACAAATTTGTAAATGTTAAAACTGGCAGTGGATTTTTTTTTTCATTGCACATTTACAGAAAATGTTGTGAACAACTTGCTAGATTTGTTCATGCCAGTCAAGCTTATAAACCACATAAATGAAAAGGTTTTCAGGCTGCATTTTACACAGTGGCTTTTTTATAAACATCTACACTACTATAGCAAAGGCTGAATGGAAGACAAATATGTATTTCATATTTAGTTTTAAGAAATGATGTCCGCAAAGTCATTTTGATAGGTTTGCATGTTCTATAATGATTTAAATATTCTGTTTCAGATCTTTTAGCCTTGTGTTTGTGCTACATATAAATGTGTATTAGGTACATTAGTATCTTAAGGAATAAATAACTTTAAAGCCAGTTCAATTTTCTAAAGGTTAATTTTAAATGGTAGCTGTTACGAGACTAGCCTAGACTGTTAATAATAAGCACTAATGAAATATGTTAAACGTGATGAAAAGTGAATAGTAGTGTAATAAAGTTGATTCTGACAGCATCAGTCAGGTTATTTTGCAAAAGTAATCAGTTATACTGGAAGTTCATGCAAAATCCAAATCATTTGTGTAAAAAATACTGTTCATGTTAACTATGTAACCTGTTGTACCTGAGTACTGTATATATAATATATTTTAGAGCACAAAGTCATCATTGTTGGGCTGGATAATGCAGGGAAGACAACGATACTTTATCAGTTGTGAGTACTGAATATTTCATAATATTGTTGAAATTAAGCGTGATCAAAGGTAATATGATGACGTGCAGATGGTCATTGATTGTGTGCTTGTGGTCATCAGCTCTATGAATGAAGTGGTGCACACTTCACCTACAATAGGAAGCAATGTGGAGGAGATTGTGGTGAACAACACTCACTTTCTCATGTGGGATATTGGAGGCCAGGAATCTTTGCGCTCCTCGTGGAACACCTACTACACTAACACAGAAGTATGTGCCTCAAGTCTCTTCTACTTCAGTGCCCTTGTGAAAGCAGCATGTTTAAGTTTAGTTCTCACAAATCTTTTTTTTTTTTTGGGAGGCAGTCGATCAGCAATGTTCTTGTCATGTCTCCACAGTTTGTGATAATTGTAGTCGATAGCACAGACAGGGAGAGGATCTCTGTGACCAAAGAAGAGCTGTATCGAATGCTAGCTCATGAGGTAAGTGTGGTTCAGTTTTAGAATGTAAATCATCATAGTCTTTATGTGGTTGCTACATCTTTTGTCCATGCATGCAAACTTCTTTTGGACTAATGCACTAATAATAAGAATACGATTTCTTTTGTAGAAGATTTTGTTATTGTTTTTCATGCTTTTCTGCTTGTTTTTAAGGACCTCCGAAAGGCTGGATTGTTGGTCTTTGCCAATAAGCAGGATGTAAAAGGTTGTATGACTGTGGCTGAAATTTCACAGAGCCTCCAGCTTACTTCTGTTAAAGACCACCAATGGCACATTCAGGCCTGCTGTGCTCTCACAGGGGAGGGGTAAGATAAGATAGTAATTACACTTATGCAATGTGTAACTAAGGAAGCATCGGATGCCTTACTATGGGGGATTTTATGGAATCTAAGATTTCAAACAGCTCATTTCTCAGAAGCTTGCATAGGATGACACAAAATGCTGTCTATGTAGAGAGTGCACTAGGTTTACACACCCAATGAATGCACTGCTGCAGACATAAGCATGTAACAGACTATTACTAATTAGTATTAGTAACTGTATGACAGGTAGATTGTGACTTGGTCAGGAAAAGGCAAGTTATGGTGGCTATCCGGAAATGTGGTTCCACTGTGAGGCCCAAAACGCTGTGACACTGGGTTGCGTTCCCAGACAAATACAGATCATGTTGGAACCAGATATGGCTTTAGAGGAATGCAGTAGTTCCCACGAAGAAGCTGGCAAACTAAGCTTACAAAATACAGGTGGCAATGAAGAGAGACTGACACAACATTTATGTGTTTTTTATGTGGTTAAGCAGCATCCACATTACAAAATTTTAGCAAAATGCCTGTTCTTGACCACTGCCAAAACATTTAACTGGAAAAGTTTATTTAGTTATAATGCAAGTAAATCCATGATGAACTATACTTTTTGTGTATCTAAAGTAGAGTATATACATTAAAGTGCTCATTTGCTAATGAAACAAAACCTTCGTGCTCTGTGTGCAGGCTCTGTCAGGGACTAGAGTGGATGATGTCACGACTGCGAATAAGATGACTTCTGTACCCATGCAAACAGACCACACTGTATCTCCTCTACGCTCGGAGGCTGACTGTCACTCACTGTGAAGGTGGCCTGGAGGTGTCACCTGGACTTATGTGTGATTTATTTATTACAGCTCACTGAGAACTGTGAACAGAAGATCAGATTATGACCCGTGACTGTGGTTCAGAATGAGTAAACCCATATTTCAGTGTTTTTTCTGCACAGTTGCCCCAGTCCCAGTGTAGGCAGTGTGAAAGGAAACCATGGAGAAAAGCATATGAACTTAAAGGATGTAATGATTGGTCAGGCTCCGTTGGAGTGGCTTCGCAGTATTGCCTGAGTGCCCGACAAGTATTGCGTTCAGTCCAGTATTCACATGAACCGGTTGCCTATGTCTGAACCAATCATTTTAAATGGCATAAAGATTGACATCATGCAGCTCGAAACTCCACATTTTATGTAAAACACATTTAAATAAAAATGTTTTTACCCATCAAGACTGCAGTTTCATTACACTTTTGATCTGTCATTTAACTTTTGTGAGTGTGATACATTTACTGTGATGAACTTACCAATTTCTAAGACCTGAAGGTAGTTTGTACAGACTAAGTATACATTTGGAATAAACTGTACAGTAAATCAAAACCACCGATTTGTTTAAATTGTAGGTATGTTGTTTGTCCTTTTCTTTACAAGTACTACACCATATTGTTGTCATATTCATCATGTTTAGCTCTGATAAATCACATTTACTTTTATCATTGTTAATCCTCTGGAAAATATCGATTGATCTAGTTTTGAGAAGGGAGTTACTGTGGTACCTCTGCTGTCATATTTTGTGGTTTTTAATGCACCACTCCTTTTAACTAAAGAATCCAAAGAATTCCAATCTCAGATTGTGCAGCTATGCCTTTGTAACATACACTACTCACAAAAAAGTGCCCAGCAAAACCGATGAATGCCACACAACACATTTAATGGAGGTGAGAAGCACCCAAGTGCCACATCGGACCATTAAAAACCATTTATGTCTGCATGCTAGACGACCTGTAATGGTACCTGACCACACCATCAAGTACAGGCACCATCGTCCTCAAGAAGATTGGGATGCTATGCCTCAGCAGACAATAAGTAAACTTCAGAACAATATGAGATGTCGGTGTCAAGGGCACATGAGAGTTATTGAGACGTCGACATTTTTGTTAGGTTATACTCACCACTGTTGATGGCTTTTATTTCAATAAATTGTTTGAGATGAGGAAATGACCATTAATTGCTTCTAATTAAATTCCCTACTTTCATGGTATATAATTACTGTAGCGTGGTCTATTTCTGCTGTGTCTTTATTTAGCCTCATTACCTCAATGTTTTGTCAAGTGAATCTTTATTACTTTAAGAGACAATTGTTGGTCGAGAGTAGATGCCTGGTTATTTAATATATATTTGAGCATAACTTCTGGAGAACAAAAAGTACACAGCCTTGCACTGTTACAGCAGGTACAGGGTAAATTCTGGGGGATGCCAAACTAAAAAACAAATACTATTCAGAGAGCTGATGTTATAACATTCTGGAAGTGAGAGTCAGTGGAACAACATCCAGCACTCCAAAGTGAAGAGAAGTTCAGCTGTTGCTTTCATTCACCTGACCATAGTGCTTAACCAGTCAGTAATGTCTGGATGTCTAGAGACTCAGGAGTAAATGTCTGAAAAGTAGACCTATAGTAAAAAAAAAGTGCCAGTTTCTTTCTGTTAATAATGTTTGATTACAATGCTTTGTAATTTGACACATCCACAACAAATGTCAACCAAACATGTATGATACTGTCCCCTCGGAACTAAAACTAACACAATTATGTTAGAAAAATCTCTTGGTAATGTTCCATATGAGTATGTGTCCTTTGCAATATACACGGTAATTAGAATGTTTTTTGGTGCCAACCATCTTGACCCTAATAGGAATAAAATCAAGATTAAAAATACTTAAAAAAATTACGATGCAGGTTAAATAGAACAAGGTTTTTTTTTATTGTACGAAATAATTGGATATTTTCTAATAAAAGGCCTGCATTGTTATCTAAATAAAGTGTAAAAAAACTGTTTGCCACCCAAGTGCCTATCTATAAATGTATTGATTTATAGATTGTGTTGTTACAGGAGTATGGAAATGAAAAAAAAAAATCCAATACAGTTAACAAAACTTGTTTTAGTAAATAAGAACTAATGACGAATGTGAGGCCTATAATGCATCTAAAGATTGAGTAAACGAGCAGTGAAGTGTAAAGTGTTGGTGGAATGAAGAAATAGTCTCAGGTTTGGAGCATTCTACCAGCAAATTATGACTGGGTACAAAAAACCTGGGTGGCACAGTGGCTTAGTGGGTCGCCTCACAGCAAGAAGGTCCTGGGTTCGATCCCCGGGTGGGGCGATCTTGGTCCTTTCTGTGAGGAGTTCTCCCCTGCATGTTCTCCCCGTGTCCGTGTGGGTTTCCTCCGGGTACTCTGGTTTCCTCCCACAGACCAAAGACATGTTACCAGGTTAATTGGAGACACTGAATCATCCTGTAGGTTTACCCAGTCATGTAACTGTTGCACGCCAGTCCCAAGGCCGGATAAATGGGGAGGGGTGGAGAAAGCAATGGCAAACTACTTCACTATCATTGCCGAAATACAAGTGACCGAGAGTCGGCTATGACTAATTGGATAATCATCATCACAAAAAACCTAATCATTTACTTGTAGAAACTGGTCGAGGTTTATAGCTCACATGGGAGTGTGGTTATTCAGAAATCTCTTGCCAGTAAACAGTACACATACTAGGAATATTTATGCAAATAAGAATGCAAACATTACTGGACAAAGGCTCAACTCAAACAAAGTGATGCATCTAAATGCCAGCAGGGTGGTACGGTGGCTAAGTGGGTAGAACTCCACACAGCAAGAAGGTCCTGGGTACAATCCCCAGGTGGAGCGGTATAGGTCCATTCTGTGTGGAGTTTGCATGTTCTCCCCATGTCTGCGTGGGTTTATTCCGGGTTCTCCGGTTTCCTCCAAAAGTCCAAAAACATGCAAGTGAGGATAATTGGAGATACAAAAATGTCCATGTGTTCGATTTAAACTTGTGTACTGATGAAACTTGTGTAATGAGTAACCGTTTCCTGTCATGAATGTAACCAAAGTGTAAAACATGATGTTAAATCCTAACAAAAAAACAATAAATGCCAGCAACTGCCACAGTATGGAGGTATGTTAGTGCCCGCCCAGATAGCTTCCACCTCAGATTGTTGAGCATGTCTCCTCAGGAAAGAGGATTCTTCAATTAGTCATAATAAATATTTTGTCTTTATCTTGTTTTACTTAGTTTTTTTTCTCTTTGTCATCCAATTAACTAATGGCCAAATGTAGCAGGATCTTCTGTAACCCTACTTTAAAAAGTTGACATTAACCTTACATAAATATCCACTACACTAAATATTAGGTTTTCATAGATTCTGCAATGTTATTAAATAATTCCATATCACTGAACTGGCCTGAACAGGTGCTCCCTCCTGAAGGTATCACTGCTATATATTTAGCTGGTGAAACCTGAGAATGTGGCCCCCTGATTGGCTAGTGGGGGCACATGATAACAGGAGCACAGCTTCAGCTGTGAGCTGTCACCCAGCGTTTCTCAGGAGTGAAGAGTTGGGGAGGCTCTGGCAGCTTGGAAAACTTAAACTTTAAAGTCACTGGTAAGCAATGAAATCAAAGGAATTATATATATCAATACTTCCCTCTTCAGTGAGATTTGCTTGCATGGCCTCTTCTTCCAATTTTCTTGGATACTATTTGGACGGCATTGGATCAAAGGGAAGCTGAGAGCCGGCCTTTACTACAGTCTGCTAGGAAGCACAGAGCTAATGGTTCTAACTTCAAATATTGTAAATACAGTGTTGCTGGAACCTCTCTTTGGAATCTATGCCTCTTCATATTGGATCACTGATTCTTCACTTGATGCGGGAGTTTGCTTAAATCTTTGTTTGCTTTACACTTTTACCTTTGAAATAATGTTAGCCTAATAACATCATTTAATATAAAGTTTTGCAAGTTTGGTGCTAAAAGAGTAGTTAGTATGCAGTCCTATATTTAACCTGCAGCCTCAGAAGGCAGTGCAGTTCTGCTAGCTAAACAAAGCCAGCCAATCAGGTTTTGGCATTAACTTACATGACACATAGCTGGAGCAGCTGTCCAGAAGCTTCACCAAAGACGTGTGTCACTTTTAGTGGTCTTGGGTGTCAAACTCTCTGACCGCCCAGGGCCTGCTAATTATTTCTGCAAAATACACTGAGTAGAGTTACGTTAAAAGTGAACTGTTTCTCTCTGTGTGTGTAGGTTTAACCAAAAGTGGATTAGCAGTTTTGACCCTAGTTGATGGAAAGTGAGTTTCTTCAGTATTGTAAAGTCACCTCTGGATTTTGATTTGGTGAGGTATGTATGAATGTAAAAGAATACTGCACATATCTTAATGACATTATCTTTGAAGGGGTTCAGGGGAGGTTTAGGGTCTATTTTTAGTGGGTGTGCAAAGTATGTCCTTCAGCTGACAGTAGAGAAAGAATTTGAGTGGTATGCTGTACTCGTTCATTGTGTTTTCTGTTTTTCTACAGTGATGAAAAGCTTCCTTTTGTAGATCTCACTGGCCTACTCTAGAAAAGGCAGGAGTAACTTGTTTATTTGCTTGTGTAGACCCACTAAAGGTGTTACATGATGGATACAGAAGAGTTTGAGGAAGAGTTTGAGGAAGAATATGAGGAAGAAGTGGTAAGATACAACCTCTTCATATGTAGTCTTCAGTACTTCTGTAGGTTTTTTGGCAGGTCCTATGAATAGTGATTGGTGATACCACCAAAGTCAGCAGTTTAGTTTGAGCTAGCCCTAGCTCTGGCTCTCATTTCAGATGACCTACTCCAGCGGGGGTCTCCTTACTGCCCAGTAGTGCAGTAAATAACTTGCATATGTAAAACATCTACATAAAATTACAGTGAACTATTAGAATTATATACAGATTTCATTGTAATGGGTTACTGGAGACATGAGATATTTAGAAAGACTTTATTTAAATTTTACTTTGAAATTTCCTTTTAAAGTAAATTCTTATGTACATTTTTATGTCATTAAATGTTTATACAATTATATATTAGATTTTATTTAATTGAATACATGAGCAAGTTTGTTTCATTTACATTCTTTTACTAGAATTACATTCGACTGCTGATCTGATTATGTGGTTATGTTGAAAACATGCAACATTATTCGTGTTTGTCCTTTTCAATGTCACTACTGACCACAACAATGTTGATGCTTTTGTGAAATTTGCCTGAATGGAAGTAACCATTGTTAGATATGATATTCTTACACTTGCTGTGGAACCTTTATACTAACAGTGGGATTACATTCTGTTCAATTAAGCAAGGTCCCCTGTAAGGCTCATTTAGAGATGCCAAGTTAATAAGAAATAACAGATTAATATATGTAGAAAGATCACTATATATCAGGGCTGATCGGTTTAGTAAGATTGGGGGTTAGACTACCAAAACTTACCTATTAAGAAATGAAAAAACATTTTGCCTTTAAATGCCTTTTTGGAAAATGTTTGTTTGTAAAGAATAATAAAATGCTGGACAATAAATAAAAATGTTCAATAAAAAAAATGCTGGACATGAAATATCACACACAATTGCATCATGTATGATAATTGAGTGCAATCACAGTATATGGGTGTTAACAAAATGCATTAAAAATACCTTGTAATTGGGTTAGCTTAAAACATGATGACAAAATTGACTGACCTGAAACGCTGCATAAGAAAAGCCCTGATGTATAGCATCCTTCTATATGTGATTATTTACCATAGACTCATAATCAAGTTTTAAAATTGATATTTTTGTTCATTCAATCAGTACACAATTTAGTGCAATAGGTGTGATGTTATTCCTAAAGCTTTCAGGGGAACTTGCTCGATTACAGGCATCCTATACAACCCTATTCTTTTTTGTGTTTTGGAAGTACTGTTTATTACATGCATCTACATCTAAGAAATATTTTAAGATTTGAGACTTATGTCAAATGAAGGCTTCTGTCATCATATGTATGGGATGTAAAATTACAAGGCCATCAAATATATAGTTTTCCAACAATGTCACACTGTTCAACGTATCCGTTTTATGTAGCACAGTTGCTGGAGCAGTTTATATAAGTTTGTTTTAATCGCATATCCATAATAACTGATTTCAACTTTAGATTTACTTAGAATTGTCTCTATTAGGACATAAAGTAAGACTCAGCTTTAACATGAGTTATTCCTGCTGTAGTTTTAAATATAGAAGTGTACATCTGTGCTAGACTAGCAGGGTGGCAAACGAGAAGATAGGTACTGTAAATCACACTCATCTAGTCTCCCAGCTATAAACGTCACCTACAGAGATTTTATTAGTGAAGGTTCTGATAGAAAAAGACAACTACACAGGTTGGAGATATACACTAAAGTCAAGCACATATTATAAAATGAGAGTATTGAGTACTATAAAACAAGTTACACTTCCATAGGTATGAATGAAGAAGCATCTACACTATGTGGGTTTTTTCCAGCTCTGGGTTCAGCGTAATCGTATATTTAAAAAAGCAGTTTGGAACACAAAAGGTTATTTTAACCTTGTCAAAATGTTACATTTTTTGTGATATAGACTGAAGTACATGTATTTAACAATGATTTAAGAAGAATGCATAGTTCTAGTGGCAGTAGGTTGTACAGGGTTAATAGTATGAGTGTACAAACTGGATGGTGGAAACGATGTTGCATTGATTAGCCTTTGTAAATTCTAGAAGCATGTGATGCTGATCATCTGAATGTGTTTTCTGAGTCACCGTTTATGTTTGAGACCATGACAATTACCACAGCCACAAACAATAATAGATGTTAGCTCATGCTGGTGCTTGTTCGTTTAATCTGTCAAATCACAAGATCTGTAACAGGATGATCTTTTTTATACTGAAGGTCAACAACATAACAGTTATCCTAATGTAACTACTATTCACAATATTCTGTGACCTGTAAAGTACTTAACAATATCATTTACTATTTATAACAAAGCTGTCATGCAATTTGGCTGGTTATCTCATTCCATTGACATGAGTACATATAAATAGCTGTATTAGCAACATGATCATTGCAGTGCATCATAGTTCAATTTATTGCTACTAACTTTATTTGACCAGCATATTAAATAATCAGCATACATATCAAACACTGTGTTCACAATACTGGTTAAAAATGTTAGGGCCTCCAGAGCTGGAAAAAAGCACAACCATGGTGTCTGTTGATAAAATGTAAGTCCAGAGTTTGTCCTTTATTCGTAGCAACATGGCAAGAGTTCGACTACCGTCACTTCCACCACCACAACATACCAGTCTCAGGTCAGTAAGGTGAATTACTTGCCTACAGGGTCTCCTGCTGAAACCAATAATAAGCTTATACTGTGCTACCGCTTGCAACAAAGGCTATTTCTCTGCTCAGGTACAAATGAGGAAAAATGAACGAAGACAATGAAATTGTACAAACCCCATTTTCAGAAAGGTTGTGACACAATAAATGTAATAATGAACAACAGAACACGAGAGGGAGTGTTATCGTGAAATAACATCGCGGCTGTGATTTGGTCGCAGGCCGTACATCATCACACTGTGATGGTATTTGTGATAACACCTGATCTTGAGTGTTCTATTGCTTTTATACAACAGTATTTAACAAAATAAAGTAAGAAAATAAGTCAAGGAAGCCCAGAATTGCATACTAAATATGCTTTAATACTGACAATACCTTCCGTCAAAAACTAGTTCTACAACAACTCGTCAGTTCCAGCGTTTTCAGCTGTTGTTCCGTCACTGCAAGCAACACTAGTGTTTGCAGAATCAGAATTTGATGTGCGTTTGCGATCACACTCATGGGCAGCAGGTCAAATGTTATCTGAAAGTCATCCATTTAATTTATTTTTTGTATTTTGTATAAGCAACATATACAAAACAACTAGCGGTTTGTATGCATATACTTTGCAAATACAGATGTACAATACAACTCAACAGTGGCAGCATGGCAGATTTGAACATTAATCTTTCAATTGATATAACAAAGCTTTACCTACTAGGCTCCCACTGTCCCGTACCATGACCGTTGTTGGCTTAAGTTAAGTTGTTTGTCTCAGAAAAGTTAATGTCTTATTTTCAAGACAACAAGCTCAAACGGGCCTTTTCTGACCACAGAACTTGCTTCAATTGTCTTTCTGTCCATCTGAGATGCGGATGTTTCTGTATTGAATTGTTGTTTGGCTTTCTCTTTGTGTAATATAGCTTCAGGTTACATTTTTTGATGCAGTGGCAGGCTGTGGTCAGTGACAACAGTTTTCTAAAGTAGTCCCAAACCCATGTGGCTTTCTAATAATCACAGTAGCATTACAGTTTCTTATGCAACGTTGTCTGACATTTCAAAGGTCACCCATGACCCTCTTGGACTCGATTTCTCCTGAGTATCTGAATCTTTTCATTTTATGTAAGGTAGATTGTAAAAGATATAAACTATTTGCAATTTTGCATTGAAAAATTATGCTTTGAAGTCAGGAGATTAGGGGAAATGCATTGAAATATTTTCTTTGAACATCCCTTTGTTAAATACTGTATAGATTTAAGAGTCTGAACAAATCACAGATCAATCTTTTTACTGCATATTACCAAATGTCCCACTTTTTTGGAAATGGGGTTTGCATACATAAAAAGGAAGTGGATTATCAAACAAACACCATTGTTTAACAATTCACAGGACAGTGAAAGGGTAAATTATGAGTTGTTGAGTACAAGTAATGAAAGAGCCCTTCTCTTCAGCCATGTAAGCCACAGAAGAAGTGAAAACATCTCTCTGGAATATACAAACTTTTTAAGTTTAGTTTACACATCTGCATGTCATTTCTTGATTTACGTGTGAATGCATGTGAGACATACTGACTTGCCTCTTGCATTTGTATTTTTTTCCCCTTTTCGTATTAGTTTTTTGTTTTAATATAAGAGCAAATAATTCAGTTGCGTCCTAATCTGTTAAAACAAAAAAAGTGTATTTGTACTACAGCAGGTAAGTTTGTTGTGCTTAAGCTCCACTTAACCATGCTTCAGTATTCACTATCTTGTTGATATGACATACTGTAAGCACTATAAAAACATATGAACTGTTTTTTTAAAACCATGGCTCCTTGCTTTCTTTAGTCTGAACCCGGGGGACTTCCCGTCCGCAGAGTCAGAAAGAAGGTGAAAGTGGACACATCCAAATTCATGACCCCTTATCTTGCCCACAGCCAAAAGATGCTGGACCAGTACAGTCATGTGAGGACAAATCTATCAATGTCGTTAATTTTGTTTAAACATCATTTGCATATCCAAGACAAATAAGTGCTTTTTCTATACAAATGTACATGTAAGCCATTCATGTACCCCTACAGAACAAGTATAGAGAGGGTTATGAGAAGTCCAAGGGGCAACCCTACCCCATTTCCGCTGAAACACCTGAGATGATTCGCATCAAGAAGGCCCAGGAGCAGCTCAGTGAGGTAGGAATTGCAAGTATTTTGTGGCTTGCCTTCAATAATTATGACATGCTATTGTAAAAATGCAAACCTTAATTTCAGGTGAAATACCGCATGGAGGGACTAAAGGCTAAAACCATGAGCATGTACGGTGGCGAGGCTCGTGAAATTGCACATGTTAAAAATGTCTCGGAGCTTGTCAGCAAGGTAAAAACTTTAAAGTTAATATAAATGATTTTCAATTGCACATAAATAACCAGAATAACTAGAACTTTCAACATCATGTGTCTTTCCAGGTTCTATACAGACAAAAATGGGATGAGACAAAAGACAGATATTTGCTCCCACCTGATGCCCCCGAGTTGGTTTTGGCTGTGAAAAATGCTGCTAATTTCAGCAAGGTAGATCTCTGTGGCAGGTTTGACTTCCCTGGAAAGTTTTCAATTCTTATTGGCTATTTTTTTTTTCATTTTGCTTGAATTTGAATCTATTAGAAAAGATACACAGAGGATTGGGATGAGGACAAGACCACGTACTTCCCATACAGTGACAGTCCAGAGCTGCGCAGAGTGGCCAAAGCCCAAGAAGTCCTCAGTGATGTAAATGACCTCTGCTACTACTAAGTTACTGTTACTAAAAATAGTGTGACCTGTTAATTAATTACAGGCTGTTTATTCACTGGGGTTTTGAATTGTGATTATAGTATTTATTTTTTTGCTGTTGCATTCCTTTCTCCTAGGTGAAATATAAGAAGGGTCACAATGAGCGTAAGGCCAAATACACACCCCTTGCTGACCCCCCTGAGATGGAACAGGCCAAGAAAAACTTCGAGAATCGCAGTAACGTAAGGGCTTTCACATGTATCTGTTTAATTAAAATGTAGCTGAATAATTTGGCTTTTAAAATACAACACACATTTTCAGAAAGCCTGAAAGTGAGCACAGAGTATAAATGTTCAATGCCTATTTTCACCCTTATCATATCACTTGATGAGCAATATCTTCCAGTTGCAGTGAGCAAGATACTAAACAGAGCTGTAGCTCAAGCATGGCAACTGTCAGAGTCCCTCAGAGACAGACGGGGATATTATTAGACGACATTATTTCACAGCATAGCACACCAGACAAAAGCAGTTCAGGTTTCCACATGTCCAAAACAAACAACAGACCGTTTGTCTCCAAATTAAGATGTACTGTTTTTGTGTTGTTTGTAGCTCACGTACCATGCAGACTACAACAAGAATGTCAAGGGCAAGTGGTGTGAGACTCCTTACTTTGACATTGCAGTTGGAAGGATGGCAATGGATAACTTGAGTGATGTAAGTGAAACTGTATTATTGTCCCTATTTTCAACATTTATTCAGCTTATTCAGATTATTTAAATAGATTTAGAAGTGATTCGTACTTTTACACTTTTTGTGATGGTTTCTTTAGAAAAAATATACATCTGCTTATGAAGACATGAAAGACCAAATATATTTCATGCAAACTGAGACCCCAACATATGAGGCAAACAAGAAAGCTGGTCACTCTGCAAGTGCGGTGAGTTTAAATATACTGCATACACTTATCTAAAGGTGTAGGTAAAAGTGGTGGGTGAAAACTGAGTAACCACCCCATACTACTCTACACTCAAAGGTAAATAAAGAAAGGAAAGACAGCAATAGGGAAGGAGGAGTCATAAAGAAACAAAAAAGGAATGAGGAACAAAAGACAAATTAAGGAATGGAAGGAAACATATAGATATGCTAAAAAGGAAGGAAGGAAGGAAGGAAGAGAAATGGGGAAAAGAAACGGGGAGAAAAGAATGGAAGGAAGAAAGAAAAAAGAAAGAAATTGGAAAATAAAATAAATTTAAAGGGAGAAAATTTATTGAAGACAAGAAGCAATAAAGAAGAAAAGGAGCAATGCAGAAGAAAATAAATGAATTAGAAAGAAAGTAAACCATGAACTAATAAAGCACTGTCTAGACACCAACATTTAAAACTATAACAACGTTTATTAAATTGATGTTTATTTATTATTTTTGTCCTTGATTTTAGGTCAAATACAAGAAGGCATATGAAAAGACCAAAGCTGCATCAGATTACAACACACTTCCAGCTACAGACAACCCCCTCCTCAGACAACTGAGATACGCTGGCACCATCTTGAGTGATGTATGGATCACAACTATTTTTTGTTCTTGAATGATTGTATGATCCACACCTACAATAATGCACATTGTATTTTCCTTTGGTTTTATTTAGAACGTGTATAAAAAGAGCTATGAACAATCAAAAGGATTCAGTATCAACTACTGTGATACCCCGAAGTTCAGGATGGACAATGTCCTCAAAAAGTTCAGTGATGTAAGTCATTTAGGGTCAATCAATATTGACAAAGTACATGTACTTCGAGGGTAATAATGGTAAATAACATTGAATATTTTTCTTTGTAGCTACGCTATAAAGACAACTATGAAAACAAGATAAAAGGACACTACGTTGGCAGCTATGAAGACGTATTTATGCTTCACTGCCAGAGGGTGGAGGAGTTAAAGAAAGATGTAAGTCATTGCAAGTCTTTGAAAGTCATATGTTGCTGAATATCGCTCTTTTCTTGTAGTTTTACCTATATGGATATTTTTTAATTTTTTTTTAGAAAATGTATAAAGCTGACTACGACGATATGAAGTCAAGGTGCTTCTTTCCTCAAACAATAACACCTGAATATGAAGCAATGAAAAAAGTTGAACAGTGCAGAGATGTGAGTTTGACTCCTATGAGTTGTTTTGCAATGTGCAATAGAACATGTTTCTTTATTTTTATTTATCAACTAACTGTATTTCTCTTCTTGATTCTGGTTTTGTTTTAGAAAGCATATAAACAACACCCAGACAAAGTAAAGTTCACACAAGTAACAGATTCACCAGTCCAAGTACAAGCTGCAATCAACGCCAAACAGCTGAGTGATGTACGTATCTCAGGTTTACTCAGGTTTACTCAGGTTGTCAGTAATGCAGCCCAAACGTGTACATTTTCTGGTCAGCTGAAAGTGA
>JAYDZG010000010.1:6393432-6403903 GCA_034509265.1 Microcambeva bendego
GAGATTGCCAGACTTTAAAATGTGAACATTTTCTGAAAGTGATTAAGGCACTGGGATAGTAATCAGAAGTTTGCTGGTTCAAGCCCCACTACAAGACCTTTAGCTTTCCATCACCTAGCTTTTATTTAGTGATAACTGCTTTGGATAAAAACATCTGCAAAATGGGAAAAACTGCTACAGGTATTTTTATTTATTTAAAAGTAAATAGTAGACACAGAAATAAATAAAATGTGCTGTAATTGTATTATGACATTGTCTCTTTAACACTAAACATGTCAGTATTAATAGTAGACCACAGAATATGAAATTACTAGTTTTTTTTTCTTTTTAGAGTAGACTGGGATAATATATATTTTTTTATTTTCAGAAACTGTACAAAGCCAGTGGAGAAAAGTTCATGCACACCTACCATCTCCCCGCTGATTCACCAGAGTTTCTGCAAGCCAAGTACAATGCTGTCAATGTCAGCGAAGTAAGATCACAGTCTCAATCTCTCAAAAAAAACATGCTCAGTAAACAAAATGTAAGATTTTTCACTGACTGTTGTTAACATATATATATATATTTATTTATCCTTGCAGACATACTACAAATATGCACACAAGCAGGATCTTTTGAAAGGACATCAGATGAAGAAAGATGCTATCCCAATTGTTGCTGCAAAGGCCACAAGGGATATTGCTAGTGATGTAAGTAGCTGCACTCAGATTTCATTCTAAATTATTTGTGTTAAATAAGGTACCAAATGGTATGTTCTTCTGTTCATTTTACAGTACAAGTATAAGCTTGCATACCAGAAGGCTAGAGGCCATCATGTTGGTTTCCGTAGCCTGCAGGATGACCCACTGCTGGTGCACTACATGAATGTGGCCAAGATGCAAAGTGAAAAGAACTACAAGAAGGACTATCACAAAGCTAAACTGAAGTACCACACTCCAGTGGACATGATGAGTGTTGCACAAGCCAAACACGCATCTAAAGTTCAGACGTATGCAGGATACAAACAGCCTATTCATCAATACACGCTCTTGCCAGATGCCATGCACCTGGAGCTGGCTAAAAATATGCAGGAAATTCAGAGTGATGTAAGTAAAATTCTTAAATACTGTAAATAACATACTTTACTTAATCATAAGTACATTTAAATACTTTTAAAATTTCCTTCCTTCTTCCAGAATGTCTACAAGTCAGAGTACAACAACATAATGAAGGGTGCAGGATGGGTTCCAATTGGTTCCTTAGATGTCGAGAAAGCCAAGACAGCCAAAGCTGCTCTGGATGAGAAGCATTACAGAGTTCACCCAAGCTCTCTGAAGTTCAGCAGTCTGACAGACCAAATGAATATGACTTTAGCCATGAGTAACACCAAGCAGATGCATCCTGTAAGAACTTACACATGCAGCTTTTACAGACACCTATCAGGAAAAACGTTATGACCACTGTCCTAATATTGTGTTGGTTCCACTTTTGCTGAAGCTTTGATGCACTGTGTATCCTGACACCTTTCTATCAGAACCAATATTAATGTCTTCAACAACTGAGCAGCTCACACAGGGGCACCCTTCACCCCCACATGTATCAGTGAGCCTTGGCCGGCCATGACCCTGTAGCCGGTTCACCACTGTTGCTTCCTTGGACCACTTTTGATAGATACTGACCACTGCAGACTGGGAGCAACCAAAAGAGTTTGGGAGATGCTCTGACCCGATCAGCTTGCCATCATTGTTTGGTCTTTGTCAAACTTGTAAAAGCTTAATTCTAATTAGAAGCTTAATTATTCCATTGTCCTGCTTCTAGCATCAACTTTGAGAATAAAATGTTCACTTGCTGCCTAATATATCCCACTCACTATCAGGTGCCATGATGAAGAGATAATCATTGTTATTTGCTTCACCTGTCAGTGGTCATTATGTTATGCCTGGTTGTAATTATATGAAAATAAAGATCTGAACTGTTTTAATGAACCCTATTTTGTCATTATAGTATTCCTACAAAGCTTCTGGAGAGACATTTATGCACACTTACCACTTGCCAGCAGACAGCCCACAGTTTCTGCAGGCCAAGTATAATGCCCAGACTATGAGCGAGGTAAACATATAATTTGACGCGATCATATCTTCTTGACTATTTGATATGACTATATTTACCAAATCTGGTTGCAATGTGAACAATAAATGCATTTGCAATTTATATTTTAACAGGCACATTACAAGTCTCAGTGGCTTGCTGACATTGCCAAAGGATATGACATGAAAACTGATGCAATCTCAATAGTTGCTGCCAAACAAGGACGGCATATTGCCAGCAATGTAAGTGATTCAAATTTGGTTTCCATCAACAAAACAGCTTGTACATCTACTTTACAAAAGGATTTTGTTCACAGTTCCAGTACAAAAAAGAATACGAGAAGGCTAGAGGCCACCATGTTGGCTTCCGTAGTCTTCAGGACGACCCACTCCTGGTGCACTACATGCATGTGGCCAAGATGCAAAGTGATAAGAACTACAAGAAGGACTATCACAAGGCTAAACTGAAGTACCACACTCCAGTGGACATGATGAGTGTTGTGCAGGCTAAAATCGCATCTAAAGTTCAAACAAATGCAGGTTACAGGCAGCTGATCCATCATTACACACTGCTTCCTGACGCCATGAACCTAGAGCTGGCACGCAACATGAATGCATGTTCCAGTGATGTAAGTCAAATTTACTTCTATTAGAAACCATAAAATAAGCTATACAATAATTTTCTTTTCTTACATTTTTTATTTTTATTTGCTATTATTAATTATTTCCTGCAATAAATGTATGCAACAATAATTTTAACCATAATAGATTACCTTTAAATCAAAATAAAATAAAATAAATTGTTCACTGGATTTTTGTAGATCAGTAACTCATAAGGTAAAACTGGAAAAAAGTGTGAAAGGCTAATTGTTTTAAATTGTCACACATCCAAGAGTTGAAACTAAGTACGAAATAATAATTAAATTGCATTCAAGTACTTTTCTTTATGTATTTTGACATGTTTTTGTTCGCAGTCCATCTCATTCTGTTTTATTTTCATCATCTTTTCAGGTTTTTTACAAGAGTGATTACAACTACTCTATGAAAGGTGTTGGATGGGTGCCTATTGGCTCCTTAGGAGTTGAGACAGCTAAAATTGGTGGACAAATCCAAAGTGAAAAGAAGTACCGCACTCACCCATCCAAATTTACATTTCAAAAGAATATGGACTCCATGGACCTGGCCTTAGCTACAGCCAACAATCAAATCATGAATAAGGTGAGTTTAATTCTTATATCATAATATATCATCTAATCTAATAAAGATTACCTCTCCTTTTATTATGTTATTTTTACATTTGATTGGCTATAAATCTCCAGTAATATATTTTCTATTCTTTATAGCAAGCTTATACTGCTGCATGGAACAATGCCAAACTCAAAATCCATGTGATGCCTGACAGTCCTGAATTTATCCTTGCCAAAGCCAATGCAGTAAATGTCAGTCAGGTAAGGTCATTAAAATACTCTTACATTGCATGATAATGATGTTTCTAAATGTGGTGATATGCAAAGTTTTAATTTACATTACATTTTCATGATAATAATATATCCATCAATTAACAGTTAAAAATAATTACCTAGATGCGTTAACAGATGTGAAACACTATGATTAATTTGATTTGTGACTCACTTGCATACAAAGTCATGTCTAGCAGACAGAAACAACAGCACCAGAGGTATCATATGTTTTTCTCATACACTTGTTTGTCCATTTCTTTCAGAAACTTTACAAAGCTGGCCTTGAGGAACTAAATAAGAAGGGCTACGACCTCAAATCAGATGCAATTTCTGTAGTTGCTGCCAAACAAGGAAGACATATTGCTAGCAATGTATGTAATAGTAAAGTATTATCAATTATTAATTTGGGGATGATATTATTAATTATATTATTAAATGTTATTATCAACTGTTTTATTTGTATTATTGAAATTATTGTTTGTTGATTAATAAATTAATATGTTAACAGTTCCAGTACAAGAAAGAATTTGAGAAGGCTAGAGGTCATCACGTCGGCTTCCGTAGTCTTCAGGACGACCCACTCCTGGTGCACTACATGCATGTGGCTAAGATGCAGAGTGAAAGAAACTACAAGAAGGACTATCACAAGGCTAAACTGAAGTACCACACTCCAGTAGACATGTTAAGTGTTGTGCAGGCTAAAATCGCATCTAAAGTTCAGACAGACATAGGTTACAAGCAGCTGATCCATCATTACACGCTGCTTCCCGATGCCATGAACCTGGAGCTAGCTCGCAACATGAACTCCAGTTCCAGTGATGTAAGTCAAATTTAGATATTTATCACTTAACACAATTAGTCTAAGTATGAGCTGATTTTGTTAGAAATTATTTTTCTAAATAACATTTTCAGGTTGATTACAAGAGTGATTACAACGCATACATGAAAGGAGTTGGATGGGTGCCCATTGGTTCACTTGGAGTTGAAACTGCAAAAATCGGAGGTCGGATACAAAGCGAGAAGTGGTACCGCACTCATCCTTCCAAATACACCTTTAAAAAGAACATGGACTCCATGGATTTGGCTTTAGCCTCTGCCAACAATCAGATCATGAATAAAGTATGGCACTGATTTGCCATTCGGTATTATTTATTTCATGCATATATTTAATACTTCGGTTAGTTGATTTTTTTTTTTTTTGGTTATAGCAAGCTTATACATCTGCTTGGGACAAGGCCAAAACTAAGATCCATATCATGCCTGACAGTCCAGAGATTGTTCTAGCAAAAGCCAATGCAGTAATTATGAGTCAGGTATGTCTCAACATTTTCACAACTGTCTTAAGTGTTTCCTTGCTCAACACTCATGCGTTCGGTCATAAGGAGTTTTAAATTAAGTTTTGCCAATTCTTCATTCTGCAATATAAATATAAATATATTTCATGGCAATTAAGACAAATATCCATTTTTGTGATTATTTGTTGCTTTGATTTTTCTTTTAGAAAGCCTACAAAGCTGGAATAGAGGCGGCAAAGAAAAAAGGTTATAACCTTAAAGTGGATGCGATACCTTTGGTTGCAGCCAAGGCGTCAACACGTATTGCCAGCGACGTAAGTATCTCTATAAGACACATTTTATTTGTCATTCTTATATTTTATGTGAACAATGTCCTTACCTTTATATTTTAAACTTAACAGGTTAAGTATAAACTAGACCATGTGAAGGCTAGAGGCCAACACATTGGCTTCCGTAGTCTTCAAGATGATCCACTGCTGGTGCACTACATGCATGTAGCCAAGATCCAGAGTGAGAGAAACTACAAGCAGGATTACCACAAGAGCAAGCTAAAGTTTCACTCTCCAGTAGATATGTGGAGTGTTGCACAGGCCAAACAGGCGTCGGCTATTCAAACCAATGCGGGATACAAGCAGCACATTGCTCGGTACACGGTTCTGCCTGATGCTATGAACCTGCAGCTGGCTCGCAACATGCAGGAGATAGCTAGTGATGTGAGTGAACAATCACTTTTTTTTATTTTATTTATTATTGTTCATAAAATGTATAAAATAAGGAAGGTAAGTGAAAGCTTTGACTAATTAGCCCTTCACTATCGTAAAAATCTAATACGCTTATTGTTTTGTTTATTTTTGCAGAATACTTATAAGATTGAATACAACAACTACATAAAAGGAGTAGGTTGGGTTCCCATTGGTTCACTGGATGTGGAAAAGGCCAAGAATGCCAGTCGTATAGGCAGTGAAAAATTCTACCGCACATCCCCAAGTAACTTTAAGTTCACCAAAGACATGTCATCCATGGACCTGGTTCTAGCTCAAGCCAATAATCAGATCACAAACAAGGTAATTAGATTCATGAACAAAACTACATGTGTAAGATCTTTTTTTTGTTGTTGTTGCAAAGTAGCAACACAGTGGTGATCATTGTTACTTATATTGTTACTTAAATTGTTTTATATACTTTAGAAAAGCTACACACAGGCCTGGGATGCTGACAAAACATCAATCCACATCATGCCAGATGCAATGGATATTGCTCTTGCTCGCCAGAATAAGGCCAACTACAGTGAGGTTAGCAATTCCTAGCACATATAAATTTACTTGAATATGCATTCAGTTTATATGTGTACTAATAAATACATACTACTAACCTGTCACACTTTACAGAAATCGTACAGACTTGCCAATGAACTGGCAAAAAAGAAAGGGTATGACATGCGGACTGATGCTATTTCCATTAAGGCAGCAAAGGCATCCACAACGATTGCAAGTGATGTAAGTTTATCTTCTGTTAGGACATAGTAAATAAACACTGATGTATTAATGTAATAAACAAAATGTCTCAAAATCTTTTATAATTTGTTCAGTACAAATATAAAGCTGGATATCGTAAGCAAGTTGGTCACCACATTGGAGCCCGGAGTGTCCAGGATGACCCACTGCTTATGCTGGCATTGAACTCAGCTAAGATTGCCAGTGATGCTCTGTACAAGAAGGACTTCAACAAATCCAAGACCAGATTCCACCTCCCAGTGGACATGCTGGCATTCGAACTGGCAAAGAAAAACCAGATCCAAGTCAATGATGCCAACTACAGAACTTACCTGCACAACTGGACCTGCCTACCAGACTCCAATGATGTTGTTCAGGCTAGACAGAACTATGATCTCCAGAGTGATGTAAGCTTTCAGTTTAAGTAAAGTATCAAAAATGAATACACCAGTTGAATACACACTCCTGATACCACGTCTTATTATTATCTTGATTTTTTAGGCTGTATATAAGGCTGATCTGAAATGGCTACAAGGTCTGGGATGGATTCCTATTGGCTCCCTTGATGTAGAGAAAGCAAAGAAAGCTGGGGAAGCTTTGAGTGAAAAAAAGTATCGTCAGCCCCCAAGCAACTTCAAGTACACAGTCTCAACGCAAGATATGCCATTGGTTTTAGCTAAAGCCAACAATGAAATTATGAATAAGGTAACATCTGAGTCAATTGCTTGTAACTTACTTTATTCTTTATTAATTAATGTTTATTTAATTTCCTTTGGAAATAATAAATTTTCCATTCATTCATCTATCTACTTCTAGGCATCTAATGTGCTAAAATTTTTACACTTTTTCAGAAATCTTATGTCCAAGCTTGGGAGAATGATAAGTCTAAGATCCACATCATGCCAGATGCCATGGATGTGGTCCTTGCAAAACAGAATAAAGTGCATTATAGTGAGGTCAGTAAAATGTATTGTCTGATTGAAGTAATTACTACTTACAAAGCTTTAATTTAAATATATTGGGGTTTGGCGTTATTAACTATTTTTGTGCCCAAATTTGATCATTTTAATATAAAATTGCAAGTATTTCAGAAAAAAATAATTTATTATATTAATGTTTCCACCAGAAACAATACAAACTTGCCAATGAACTGGACAAGAAGAAAGGCTATGACTTGCGCAGTGATGGCATTTCCATTAAAGCTGCTAAAGCTTCCCGGGATATTGCTAGTGATGTAAGTCTTTTACACCACATAGATATTGCTCATTAAACCTCAAAATGTTTTACACTTTATTTAACTATTTTGACTCTTTCATAGTACAAGTATAAAACTGGATATCGTAAACAAGTTGGTCACCACATTGGAGCCCTGAGCATCCAAGACGACCCATTGCTCATGCTGGCCTTGAACTCAGCCAAGATTGCCAGTGATGCTCTGTACAAGAAGGACTTCAACAAATCTAAGACCAAATTCCACCTCCCAGTAGACATGCTGGCATTCGAACTGGCCAAGAAAAACCAGATTCAAGTCAATGACGCCAACTACAGGACTTACCTACACAACTGGACCTGCCTACCAGACTCCAGTGATGTTGTCCAGGCCAGACATGCCTATGATCTCCAAAGTGATGTAAGCATTTTGGTACATCACCAAGTGTGTTTAATCTTCTACTGCAATTCACTTATTATTCAGAGATATTTTTGCTATGTTTGATTACTTAGAATGTATATAAGGCTGATCTGAAATGGCTGCAAGGTCTTGGATGGATTCCCATTGGTTCGATTGATGTAGAGAAAGTAAAAAAAGCTGGACAGGCTTTGAGTGAACAACTGTATCGTCAGCACCCAAGCAACTTCAAATACACAGTCACAACGCAAGACATGCCAATTGTCTTGGCTAAAGCAAATAATGACATTATGAACAAGGTAGGTAATAGGTCAACCTAAAAACGTAAGTAAAAACATTAAATAAGTTTACATTTTTGTTTTAATGTTTTTGGTTAATTATATTCTTATAGAAAAACTACACTCAAGCTTGGGAAAATGATAAGACCAATATCCACATCATGCCTGATGCAATGGAAGTGATTCATGCAAAACAAAACAAGGTTAACTACAGTGAGGTGAGTCATACATGATTTACATAATGCCTAATTACTGACTCAAGTACAGTGAAGTAAAATTTCATTTTCATCAATAATGTGTTTTTATTGTGTTTTTCTCAGAAACTTTACAAACTTGCCAATGAAGAAGCCAAGAAGAAGGGCTATGATTTGAGAAATGATGCCATTTCAATTAAAGCAGCCAAGGCCTCCAGAGATATCATTAGTGATGTAGGTATTTTCTTTTCTCGTTGAAATAACTACAACACCATGTAATTTTTATATTTTAGAAAAGATCTGTTCATTTTGTTAGTATAGTCAATCAAATGTTGACAGATTCTAACATCTGTTTTTTTTTTTTGACAGTACAAGTATAAAACTGGATATCGTAAGCAAGTCGGCCACCACATTGGAGCCCTCAGCATACATGACGACCCATTGCTCATGCTGGCCTTGAATTCAGCTAGGATTGCTAGTGATGCTCTGTACAAGAAAGACTTCAACAAATCCAAGACCAGATTCCACCTCCCAGTAGACATGCTGGCATTCGAACTGGCCAAGAAGAACCAGATTCAGGTCAATGATGCCAACTACAGGACTTACCTACATAACTGGACCTGCCTGCCAGACTCCAATGATGTTGTCCAGGCCAGACAGAACTATGATCTCCAGAGCGATGTAAGTATATTAAATACTGTTTGTGCATGTCTGTCAATTTAACTTGTCATGATTTATAGTTTTTTGTTCATTTAATCCATTTTATTCATTGTGTCTGTTTTCATCCTATTGATTAGGCTGTCTACAAAGCTGACCTGAAATGGTTGCAAGGTCTTGGATGGGTGCCTATTGGTTCAATTGAAGTAGAAAAAGTAAAGAAAGCTGGCGAGGCTTTGAGTGAACGACTGTATCGTCAGCATCCAAGTAACTTCAAGTACACTGTAACAACTCAAGATATGCCAATTGTCTTGGCTAAAGCCAACAATGAAATCATGAACAAGGTAAAATTTGGAGAAATATTATAACACACTGTATGTTTTGCTCACCATTTAATTAAATATTTCTTAATTAAGTAAGCTAATGTTTAGTTTTTTCTGTATTTTTCCACTGTAGAAAAATTACACTGCTGCTTGGGAGAGTGCTAAGACGAAGATTCATGTCATGCCAGACACAATGGATGTGCAGCTTGCAAAACAAAATAACAGAAACTACAGCCTGGTAAGTTCAAACCTAACATTGTTCTAATGGTGAACAAAGTTAAGATTTTCACATTTTGTTTTCTAACTTGTAATTTTGTTTACTTAGAAACTATACAAACTTGCCAATGAAGAGGCTAAAAAGAAGGGATATGACATGCGTGGTGATGCAATTTCTATTAAAGCTGCCAAGGCATCAAGAGACATCATCAGTGATGTAAGTTTTATTCTACCCAATTTTTCCCAAGTAATCTGCCGATACTCTGGCCTGGTGGCGTAGTGGGTAACGCTGTCACCAAGTCCTTGGTTCGAGCCCTATGTAGGGCAATCTAGGGTACTTCCCGTGCAGAGTCTGCCGTTGTCCACATGGGTTTCCACCGGGGGCTCTGGTTTTCACCCACAGTCCAAAGACAAGCCACCATGTTTGGTGGAGAAGCAAAATATCCCCATAGATACCTAGCCACATGGTAGTGCCGGTCCCAAGCATGTATGAATTATGGATGAAGGGCATCCAGTGTACAACTGTGCCACTAAAAACAAGTCGGTGTGGCCACCCTGAATTTCCTGATACACTTTGCATGAGGTTCAAATGCATGGCATGCCATCACATGAAAATGAAACCACATTACCAATGCATTACTTACTTCTGTAAAATATCTACACAAATTAAATATATTTACTTCAATATTTACTTAACAGTACAAGTACAAGACTGGATATCGTAAGCAAGTTGGTCACCACATTGGAGCCAGATGTGTTCAGGATGATCCATTGATGGTACTGGCCATGAACTCAGCTAAGATAGCTAGTGATGCTCTGTACAAGAAGGACTTCAACAAATCCAAGACCAGATTCCACCTCC
>JAYDZG010000010.1:6413469-6426646 GCA_034509265.1 Microcambeva bendego
ACTTCATTTTCTTCTGTCCTTTCCTTCTCTTTCCTTTCCATGCCTTCCTTTCATTTTCTTCCCTTACTTTCTTGTTCTTCCGGGAATTAATTTCTTCCAATTCCTTTCTTCTATTTCTTTCCTCCCTCCCTTTCTTCAATTCCTTCAATTATTTATTTCCTTCCTTCCTTCCTTCCTTTAATTCTTTATTTCCTTCCTTCCTCCTTCCCTCCTCTCCTTCCCTCCCTCCCCTTTTCTTAATTCTGGTGTATCTTCCTTTCCTGTCCTTCAAACAGATTAAGTACAAGGCAGAGGGCAAAAAAGAATTCAACAACTACTCGATTGTGACAGACACCCCTGTGTATGTAACGGCTATACTGGGCCACACCTGGGCCAGTGAGGTATGACTTGAGTGAATACTTTCTACATTTTTCAAAGTTCTCCAACTTTGTTCTACATATGTAAACTGTCCTAAAATGCATCATTTTCAGCTGAATTACAGAGAGGCTTACCACAAAGAGAAGCACCTGTACACTACAATTCTGGACACCTATGACTATGCAAGATGCTTCAACCTGAAGCAAATCTACAGCACGGTGAGTCTAAAAGAAAAACATTAAAATAATAGTCCCTGTTTTAAACAGTTGTGAAGTGTCTAAACATGTTTTCCTCCCCAACAGAAAGCCTATTCTGCCATCTGGGACAGAATCAAGGCCAAGAGCTACAGTATCCCCCATGACTCCCATGCTCTGGCTCATGCCAAGCAGCAGAAGGTCATCCTAAGCAATGTGAGTATAATTCTGCACAGTTTTAGCAATACTAAAAACAAGTACCAATGCTTAAACAATCAGAACTAAGTATTTAATTGAATATGGCTTTTGCAGGTGAAATACAAGGAAGACTATGAGAAATTTAAGTCTCTGTACAGCCTGCCTAAATGCTTGGAGGATGACCCAGCCACTGCTAGATGCATCAAAGCTGGAAAACTCAATCTGGATGTAAGTTACATGCTACTTTCCCCCCAAAGAGAAGGATATCTTGGTCTAGCTGTTCAGAGATTATATGTTCTGTGTTCTTTGATAGCGTCTGTACAGAGGGAACTGGGAAAAGACCAAAGCCAAAATCCACGTGCCTGCCGATATGCTAGATGTGGTGGCTTCTCGCAACACACAGAAAATGATTAGTAATGTTGACTATCGTAAATACCTGCACCAGTGGATCTGCCTGCCTGACATGCAGGTTTATACTCATGCCCGCAAAGTCAACGAACAACTGAGTGATGTAAGTAAGATTGTTGATGTAAACTCTGCCCCCGTCTTAAATTATTTAAATGTTTAGTAATCAGGAATCTAACAGAATTGGCCCAGGTGAACTGTTTATTTGTAATGACATCTTTTCTTTTTTAACTTGATTGGAAATGTAAATGAATGCCATTTTTTTGCTTGAAACTTGTTTTGTCATAGATCTTCTACAAAGACGACTTGAACTGGCTTAAAGGTATAGGATGCTATGCATGGGACACTCCTGATATTCTGCGCTGTAAGCAAGCTATGCAGCTGCAGAGTGAGGTAAAGAAAAGCTGTTCACTGCTTTTCCACTACATCACACCTGCTTCTCTAACCATCATTGTTAACATTGTTGTTTTATTATTTTCAGAACCAATACAGAGCTAAAGGTATTGATCACTTTAAGAACTTCTCTGTGGTAACCGATACCCCTGTGTATGAGACTTGCAAGATGAGTGCCCATAACTTAAGTGACGTAAGCTTCTCAAACTATTTCCCGAAAACATTTGTCTTAATTCCAGTCAGAAGTCTAAAAATCTGAAATGGAGACAATTAACACCGTCCTTATCTTTTACAGATGAATTATCGCCATGACTATATCACCAATGTAAAGGGTAAATACACTGCTCCCGCCACCACTGTGGAAACAGAAAGAGCTCGTTTGGCCAATTACATCCAGAGTGATGTAAGATTTTTCTGCTTTAATAATTAACTGGAAATTTCTGACTGTATGTATATTAAATATGTTTGTATTTTATTTTTAGCACATATACAAAGAGGCAAGCAAGAGTTTCATGCCCACTGGCTATGCTCTACCATTTGACACTCCACTCCACAACCAAGCCAAGGCCAATAACATCATTGCCAGCAATGTAAGTAGTCAACATTAAGTGTTTTTTGTGTGTGTGTGTGTGTGTACGGTATATTTTTCCGGCTCTGATGAAATCTCTTTAACTTGTGTCCTGTCCTGTCCTGTCCTGTCCTCATTTTTTACAGGTGAAATATAAGGAAGCATATGAGCTTACGAAAGCCAAAAGCTACAAACTGGACCCCAATGGTGTCAATTTTGTCAATATTAGAAAGGCCAACAAGATCACTAATGAAGTAAGACAAATCTAAAATTAAATAAAATGAGTAAATTAACAGCTAGGTAACTGGAATAAAATAAAAAACTAACTTTTGTACTATTCTTTCAGCGACTGTACCGCCAAGAGTATGAGAAGCACAAGGATAAAGTTCACACAGTGTATGACACCCCTGAGATCAAGCAAGTTAAGGCCACCCAGGAGGCCATTAGTGATGTGAGTGTTTTTGATAATTCTGTCTTGGCTTATAAATTGTCGACAGTGTTTTTAACTGTACAGACTTTAAATGGCACATCTAATAACTTTTTCAATGTTCTTTGCAGGTTTGTTATAAAGAGAAGTACTACAACAGTAGAGGAACCCTCCTGCCAATGCCTATAACACCACAGCTGATGCACTGCTTCCATGTCAATGAGCTCAACAGTGATGTATGTACCACTTTTTATTTTCCTGTGACATCTGTAACAGTTTTTTAAAGACAGAAAATATGTAGTATCTCTGGTCCCAATGTTTTTTTAGCAAAGGTGCTCACTGTATTTGACAGGGTTAGAATTATCATTATCAAAAGATACAATGGTCTTGCCTCTCCAAAACATTTAAATTAAAAATATGATGACACAGCATACCTACCAAATTTTGTGCATGATCTATGATGTATACTAAGCTACTTTATTCTGCCATCTTCAACATGTCATCATCCAGAAATATTTCAAAATTTCTAAATCTTTTTATTTTATATACTCAATTTAAATACAAGTAAATAGAACCTCCACTTTGCACTTTTTGTGGCATTATGGTCCTATAGGAACATTTCAATATATACTTGTATGCTAGTGAAATGCCAATAAAGACTCTGAGATCACTGACATGAAATTTAATTTGCAATAAATATAAATTACATGATACTGTATATTACAATAGTAATATTGCACCTCTGACAATAAAATAATTCTAACTAAATTCTTGATTATCATAATTGTCGATTATTGTGGCTCAAATAATGAATAAACTGTAAATATGTTTGATTCTTTCCATACAGCTCAAATACAAAGAGGACCTTCAGTGGCTTAGAGGCATTGGTTGCTTTGTCTTTGACACCCCCGAGATGGTCCGCATCCAAGGACTCAACAAATACAGGGTACTGATCCAAATAATTATCCTCTATCACACTATCTACTATTATAAAATTGTTCATAGTCATGTTTTTTCCTTTTTTTCCCTCCACACTTAAGGCTTCTTATGACATTGAAGCAAAGAAGAACTTTGCCAACTTCTCAGTGGTGCTGGATACACCCGAATACCAGCGTGTGTCTGAGTTAAAGTCTCACATAAGTGACGTGAGTTAAAGATAGCAAACTTAAATGTATATAAATATACACATATGAATATATTACACCGACATGTAATGTTCCTGGGAATGTTTTTCCTTTTTTTCAGCGGGTATACAAAGCTGATGGCAATTTGCAAAAAACTAAGTGCAGCACTACTGTAGATGCCTTGGAATTCAAGAGAGCTAAATGGGCCCAGTCTTTAACAAACAAGGTAATTTTAATTAATATATTGTTATAAAATAAAGAGGTGAAGAAGTTTGTTCTTGGTATAAGTGTCACAGATTAGTTTTGGTACTAGCAATGGTTTAAATACTATCATAATGAAAAGTTTTGTACATGTATATTTGACATTTGCCCTATTTTACAGTGGCAGTACACCGATCTGGCCTCCAAAGAGAGAGCCTTCTACACTCCAGAGTTAAACACACCCAATATGGAGCATTCCAGATCTATGAAAGTCGTGTTCAGTGAGGCAAGTCCATTTGTTAATAAGCCTTTCTGAGATTTTAGCATTACCCTTACATTTACCTGCTTGCTTTCACATATTGATATATTTGTGTATATATGACTGTTATTCTTTCAGAACAAGTACAAAGAGCAGTATGAGAAGATGAAGCATAAGTACACGCCTATCCATGACACACCCCTTTTAATCCGCGCCAAGAAGGCCTACCTCAATTCCAGTGATGTAAGTATTAAATCCATAAACTAATAAATTCCTTAAATTAATTGTTAAACCTAAGTGATTTTTCTTTTTCTTGGATATAGTCTGATATCCTGTTTTCTTTTTTAGCTGCGCTACAAGGAGACCTTCGAGTTGTCTAAAGGGCACTACCACACTGCTAAGGATGCCATAGACATTGTAGTTGCTAAGCGGGTCAGAGATGACATTAGCGAGGTCAGAATAATACAATATCTTTCTGCATTTTAAAAACAAAACAAGTACATTTTAAACTGTGTGAGTTCAAGTAAAATTCATCTTTAGCTTTTGATCTCCTTCAACAATATTTTTGCAAATGTAATAGTCATCAGACTTTAGTCATCAGAAAACACCATTATACTCACATTACATTTACATTATCAGCCTTTCTCCAAAGCAACTTAGTTACAGTACACAGTCTGAGCCATGAGGGTTAAGGGCCTTGCTCAAGGGCCTTGGTGGTTAGATTTGAACCGGTGATCTTCGGATTACTAGTGCAGAACACTACTCACTAGGCTATGGCTTGCCCATAATGTCACATTTTGGAAAGCTTAGATTATTTGTAATTATTATTATTACAGCCACTAGCACTTCCTGTTCTCCAACAATCTGATATAAATACAGCAAAAGTGTGGATTAACTGTTAACTTCAATTGTTACACATCACAATTTTGGAAAGTCTACAAACATGTTAATGCTATATGAATAACTCAAGTTCTTACTGTTCTTATAATAGGTTAAGTACAGAGAAAAGTACATCAGCTCACTGGGTACCTGGAAGTCCATCCCAGATCGTCCAGAATTTTTCCACAGCAGAGTTGTAAGAGACTGCGTCAGTGATGTAAGTATAACTTTATTTATATTATACAGTATATGTCTGTCTGTCTGTCTATCTAGAAATAATTTCAAATAATCTGGTTGTGTTATTTATTTACTTTATTCCATCTTACAGGTTAAGTACAAAGAGGATTTGGAATGGATCAAGGGCATTGGTTGTTATGTGTGGGACACACCTGAACTGCTGAAGGCTGAGCATAACAAGAGTCTGTACAGTGAGGTAAAATAAGTCAACAATACATAGCTGATCATTAAATTTTTAAAAAAATATATACTCTTGTTGATTCTGCTTACATTGCTTTTTCAACAGAGGCTGTACAAGGCATCATATGAAAAGAACAAGGGCAACTTTAAGTATACATGTGACACACCCTACTTCGAGGCTGCCAAAAATGCTACCACCATAGCCAACGACGTAAGAAAAAAAGATTTCTCATGCAGTTTTAATATTAAGTGATGTTTAATTTATCAGACAGATGTTTATGTTTTATCCAGTTTAGGGAATTAGGGAATTACCACCTTGTGAATAAGTTTGTTATTCAACAGTCTATTCCAACCTTGCATCAATTCTGGAATAAACATCAGACCCACCATGAACCTGACCAGTAGATTCTAAAGGTCAATTAATAATATTGTCATTAACGGAACCCATGTGTTAGCAACTTTTGTTTCAGGTTGTAAGTCCTCAAAGCTACATTACTCGGTAAATTGTCAGTGACCTTTATTGTGGTCAGCAGACTTTTATCCAAGTCTTACTCAGCAAGCAATGGCAATACAAGTAGGAATAAAGAGTGCACAGCATGTTCCACCTATCATGTTAATGCTTTTTTGAAGGAATCTACTACTTCCCAATGAATAAAGATTGGCAGCTTTGCTAGCTGGGTGGCACAGTGGCTAAGTGGGTAGCACTGTTGCCTTACAGCAAGTCCACAGTCCAAATACATCCTGTCCAGGGTGTTAATATGTGCTTTTCGCCCATTGAAAAGCTGGAATAGGCTCCCCTCCAGTGACCCGAAAAGTGGTTAAGACAGTGAGTGAGTTTTGCTTGTCTCTGTAAAGGCTGTAAGTACAGTGGAGTACATTAGACAGGATAAAATTGGGAAACACACATGTGGATCAAATGTGGATCAAGAAACACTGGCTTATAATAGTTTATAATAAAATATTGTTCTTTTTTCCATTTAAAGTAAGGTTTGCATAATCTGTTTAACAATTTTACCTTAGTTGTTTATACATGTTCTTTGTATTTTAATGCTGTTGTAAATGTTTTCTCCCTAAATGAGAGCAAATCATCCATCCCTTGGATGAGTGAAGGCAGGTATCTTTAACTCTTCCTCCAATGTTCTGAGCAGAGATCCTATCGTGCTGCCTATGAGAAGTCTAAGGATAAGTACACCATAGTTGTAGATGACCCTAGAAACATCATGGCTAAAGAAGCCAACAAGCTGAGCCAGGTAAAGCCCGACCACTGCAGGACTCTCCAGCAGGCCCGAGCATGAGGTCGCCCCAGATCTGCTGGACTCTGACGCATGGCTGTCACTTCTTTTCTCTCTCAGGGTTCTGCTCCGGTGCCACACAATTACATTGATCTAGTTTGTGCATCATGTCAGTCTGTATACCCCAGAACAGTCCTGTAACTGAATAGCTGAAAAGTAATAGTGTTTACCTGAATGTAGCAGGCTGACATGAGGACAAACTACTCTTGTGGACTGCTGGATTTCCTCTTGCATTCCCCTTCTTTCTCAAGCATGACCTCTGTGTGTGTCTATTTGTATGTCTTTTCTGTGGACAGGTCAGGTATAGATGCAAAGCCAAAGATCTGCTTAGGAGCGGCTGCAATGAGCTGCACCGCCCTGATCTTTTGAACGCCATGTACAACTCTAACATGTGGAGTAAGGTAACCATCAGCCTGCAGGCATTGCCACAGGCCCCTGGAAACCTAATACATCAAGTTTCATTCATCTTAACTTCATGGAGCCATAATTCTCCATCACCATTCACACCTATGCTTAATCATCATCATCTGCTGCTTAATAAAAAGCACACTGACAATTTTCTCATTAAGCAACTGTGAGTTGGTGGATTGAGGGAAAAGTAGCATCACATTTACTAAAAAATGATTTGTATACCACTCATGCTAACTCATGCCAATTAATGTACATATTATTTTTGAAACAGTTAAATAAAATAGTCTCAACTTCAGAAACTGTATTAAGCAAGTTAACAATGGCATACGAAACAGTTCCTTCTGACAAAGACATAAGTGACAGAGAATTACAATGTATTAATTAATTTAAAAAATAATTACAGAGAATATGTAAATATTATCATACTAGACTCAAGAAATGTCTACAATTTACCAGTACAAAGTTCAACTTAATTAACTTAGTCCAAGTTAGTCTAATGCAGTGATTCCCAAACTTTGGTAATGTACCATTGTGAAAAATATTTCAGCTGGTCAGGTAGTGCAGTGGTATGGCATCCTAGTACTCTAGAACCCCAGAGCTCAAATACATCATTTTGAATCTTACCTCTGCCAGCCAACTGGGCTGAGTGACCACATCTACAAAAATTGGACTGTTGGACTCATAAGACTCATAGGAAGTGAAAGAAGGCGTTGATGAGTGTGTGTCTCATGTAGGTGCTTGTCTATTGTATATTACAGGTTGCTTTTCATGTAAGGCAAAAATACTAATCATGTACAAAGGGTTAATAAAAAGTAATGAGGGTAGTGTTTGACCAATAAACACAGTGTAGAGTAGTATGATGTCGATCATGTAGTTACTTTAAGATCATTTAATTACTTTTTTTATAAAAAAAAATTACTGTGATGTATGCTGTTACAATGCTTTGTTTGCATAACCACTAAATTGAAATAGTAAATGTAAGCACATAGTTTTATAGTACTCCAGTACAAAATGGCAGAAGCAGGCATTCAACATATCTGCTTTTCATTTAATGTTGTCTGAAGTTCTTTAACTATCAGCTTTGGCTTTGCTTAAGGTTGCTGGCTTATCATTGCATGAATGGACTGTCAATGATAACAGAAAATAGAAATCCTCAACTGCATGCTTCTGCTGAGTGTTTTCAAACATAACCAAACACACCACCATCCAAACTACTGCTTTTAGTCAATATGAGTCTTGCTTTAATATCACATTGCCACTAATATTGCATTGTAACCCTCTCACTTCATTCTACGAATAAAATCATCATTAAAAATTCATTCATCATGACTATAGATGTGGTCAGAGTCTGACTTGCATTTTTTTCTGACTTAGTGGAAGTATAGGGAACAATATGAGCGTCTCAAGTCCAAGTTCACATCAGTCCTGGAGACCCCTGAACACCAGATCCACAAGCGTAGGAAGCAGATCAGTGATGTAAGTCCTTGCCATTTTTTAAACACATTAAAATTCATATATTCATATTAGTCATGTTTTAGAAAAAATGTCTCATTTGGACATTTCTGGGTTATAGATCACCTACAAGATGGAGTATAACAAGAATAAGGCTAAAGGCTACACACTCGGTCCTGACACTCCTCTCGGTCAGCACATGAGGAAGGTCAAAGAGATCACCAGTAATGTAAGTGTTGTTACTTTTGTGAAAATAATAGTTTAAAGAATGAAGAATTTGTAATTGTTATATTATGTATGAAGATACATATGAAAATGTGATTTGACAATAAATTGCTAATCAGTTCAAATGATGGTCAAGTGGTTGACTGATAATTATGACTTAATTGCATGTACTCTCTTTCTCATATAGCTCAAATATAAGGAAGTGTACGAAAAGAGCAAAGCTCAGATCAACATTGCTCCTGATGCTCATGACATCCGTGCTGCCAAGGAGGCCTACAAGAACATCAGCAATGTAGGATCATCCATTACAAACTTTATTATTTTTGCAAACAACATTTCCATGCTATAAGAAACATGGTTCACCTGTTTATTTTCCTCTATCTTGTAGCTCGACTACAAAAAGAAATATGAGGCGACCAAAAATAAATGGATTTGGACTGTTGACAGACCTGACTTTGTCCATGCTGCCAAGATCAACTTCCAGCAGAGTGATGTGAGTGAGAATCTTTTTGCTTTTTATAATTAGTTTTATATTTATGATCTATTTAGCTACAAATGTATAATAATTTTGTCTGATTTCCCTGTCTACATTTCTAGGTTGAGTACAAGTATGACAGGGAGATGTTGAAGGGCTGTGTGATGCCCGTCACAGATGATAAGTACACCATTTTAGCCAAGAAGAACAGTGAACTTTCCAGCGGAGTGAGTATCGGTGTCTTCATGATGAATCTTCATAGTTCAAATCAACTGCTGAAGGAAATATATTTAATGTACTGTGTGTTGTTTTCTGTTTATTCAACAGGTCAAATACAAGCAAAAGTATGAAGAAGCCAAAGGCCATTATCATGCTGTCCATGACACCCCTCAGATCCTGCATGCTAAATCAGTGGCTGGTTTGGTTTCTGAGGTATTTCACGATTTCAGTGCAGAAATGCAAGTAAATAAAAAAAAAATGGGACAGTGGATAAAATACTAATAAAAAAAGTAAAAAATGTACTTAATGGAATAAGTTTGTAATTTGATGCCTGACAATCCCAATGCTTATTTATTAAAAAATTAAATCTAAATTTGAAAACATTATGATAAGAGATTTTTTAGAGTCACTGGTATAAGTAACTTGCATATTTGTGAGGGCACCAGTAACAATAAGGGTAACATATGCAACCACCTTTAGCAGGAGTGCCCAATCAATCGTGATCGACCAGTTGCACACTGGTAGATTAATGTGACTGATAAGAAATGTGGCCACTGTTTCTTTAATTTGCACTACAAATCTAGAAAGCTTTCATTAGTCAGTAGCCAGTTTGAACCATTTTTGCATTATTACTTTTTGTAACTTACACTGTTGGTGAAGAAACCAAGCACACAGAAACCTGTTAAATTCAGGCAAGACGACTGCAAAGATGGCTGTTTGGTTCGAACATGGAAGGAACCGGCAGAGAATTTTCAGATCTCCATACAATCTGATATTCATATGAAGTCAATGATCTCTTACGAAATATACCCAAACGTAGGAAAATGTGCCACATATTTGATAGAATTCCTGAATCAACCTACTTGAGTGAATCAGACTTTTCACGCATGGAAATAACAACCCTAAAAAAAGAAGATCATGATGACCCATCAACTGAAAACAGTAGATCTCAAGGCATGAAAGTATGGCTTTAAAATGTCCAGATAAATAAATGTCTGTTTTCTGTTCATCTTTCAACTGTCCCATACTTTTATAGCTTGTCGATTTGTTTTCATATTATAAAAACTTAGATGATATTTATTTAGGAACAGCAACATCCCTCTTATCTCCCTTTATAGAGCAAATACAAAATGGCAAGTAAGAAGGAGCTCCAATCTGGCTCCTTCACTACTCTACCTCAGACACGCGAAACAGCCCACAGCAAGGAGGTTGGCAAAATAACAAGCTCTGTAAGTACTGCAGACCGGTTCTAATCCAAGTAGCTAATTAGGATTAAATGTCACAGCATCATCCTGCCTGTCTTTCTTTTCCAGAAATTGTACAAGGAGAAGTTTGAGAAGGCTAAAGGAAAGTCTGAGTACAACAACATGACTGTACCACCAGATGTTCAGCATGCCATGGAAGTGGCCAAGAGCCAGAGCAATGTAAGCATTACAAAGCTAACACATTCAGCTTGGTGAGCTGAGGAATTAAATGATGGTTCACATTAGACAATTTACTTACATCAAATTTAACAATGTACATTTTTCAGATAAACTATAAACAGGAGGCTAAGGCCAAGCTGCACTACACCTCTGTTGCTGACCGCCCAGACATAATGAGGGCTACCCAGACAGCCAAGCTCATCAGTGAGGTTTGTTCATTTTAAAGCATCTTTGGGCATCTGTGCTTTTGATAACAAACTAAATGGAATTTAATAGAATAGAATAAATGTTATTTTATATTGTAGTTGTGTGGACAAAGTAAAGTTAAATGACGATGAGGTAATTTTTATTTTCATTATTTTAAGGCATATAAACAGTGGCAGTTCTCTGAGATACGAATGTATTAAAAAATAAAACTTAATAAAATAATAATATGCTTCCAAAAAAAGTGCCATATAAGTTTTAATTTTTATTTTGAAATTTCACCTCGCTCTATCAGGCAAGCAATTAAATGTGATATGAAACAGTCATCTCAGTGTAGGTATATTCCTAATACACAGTGTCATATGGAATTATTGCTGTTGTAGATTGGTTACCGTGACAAGGCTCGTCAGGAAGCCAGCCGTGGAGGAACTCTGGTCAACCGCCCTGACATCACCCTGGCCACTGAAGTGTCCAAACTTACCAGTCTGGTAATGCTTCTTACCCGCTCCTCTAGCCAAGACATTTTTTGCCATTAAATAACAAATGCCATAGTATAAAATTTTATTGTCTTTGCCTAATAGCTTTAATGGTTTTAAACGCTTTGTCAGCGCTTCCTTTACCATGCTAATATCACCATGTTTAAGCTTAAACTTAAATCTAACAGAAAACATAATTATTTTTACTATCAAACAAAACAGTTCAAAAAGGGAAGTTTGGTTTGTTGTTGTCTGTTGAAACAAAATGCAAGTAAGCTTCGACAATGGCGTTAGCAGATGACAAGATTTACAGTACAAACATATAGTACGAACTCCATAGGAAACTGTTCAACTGGATGGGTTACAAATAAAAATGCCTCCAACAAGCAAAGCAAACTGCTAAATTGTAACAACTTTTTGTGTACTAATTTGGTTAACTCTTCAGCCATGTTGTATTTATGCTTTCTGTCTCCATTTTCATCTAATTGTCATATATTTATGTATCATTCATTTGTCTACTGTCCATTTTGTCTTGTCTGTTCTCATTGCTTTTACCCTGCCATCTCACTGCGATTTAGGAAGAGGCCAAGCCTTCCCTCCATGGAACTGCCTCCTATGATACTCCCCAGATGAGGCACATTAAGAAAATGAGTGCCCTGACTAGTGATGTAAGGAGGCACCCTGTACCCCAGGGCAAATTAGTTTTTTGTGTGTTCTCTCTATGTTGTTTCAGTTTGACTCACTGGTTGATCTCTGGTAGCCCCATGGAACTTACTGTATTTTCAACAAAGTGGTCGCTTGTGCCCTTCTGATTACTGATGTGCTCAGTTTGAAAATCTTTTATTTTTTCCAACTCACTGTTCCATTTACTCATATTTTACCCTTGGTCTCTGTCTGTTCGTCAAGCAAGCTTTTGCCTTGTTGCCTGCATATTTAAGCATATTGATTTAGCTTCATTAACCAAACAATGAAAGAATAAAAGCCCACAGCATGAACTCAGTGACTATGAATTTCGGAATTCACGTTATTGCATCCTTTTTAAATGTGTAAAAAGAAAACAAGGCTGTAGCCATGAATTGAATATTGGGGGAGGAGCAAATTTACAAAGACTGTGGAGAGGTTTCTGCTATTGTAAAACATTTTGCCATGTAAACAATTTATATATAGTGATTACAGCCTTGCATCGAAATGAGGACTGTGCAGATTTCCAGTTGACTAATTGGATAGTTTGACAGGTACCGTGCTCAGATCACTAGGTGGCACTGTGAAACACATTGAAGAGGGTTTCTTCACTTTCCTCATCCATTTCTATTGTATGTGGTTCCAGAAAACAGCATTAGATTATTTTTCTGTTTCAGTTCAAGTCATATTAACACACACAATGTATGGACAAAGGTATTGAGACACCTGCTCCATCAGTATTATGCCTTTCTTTAAATGTAGGCTTTCTCGTAGATTTTGGAGCATTGCTGTGAGGATTTGATTGCATTCAGCATTAAGAAACTTTGTGAGGTCAGGATGTTGGATTTGTCACCACCCCACATTATTCCTCATTATTTAACTTCTCATATCATGCC
>JAYDZG010000010.1:6449735-6470392 GCA_034509265.1 Microcambeva bendego
CTCGATATAATTTTGTGAGCTGATGAAACTTAAGTGTAATGAGTACTAACTGTTTCCAGTCATGTGTGTAGCCAAAGTGAAAACAATTATGTCAACATTCTAATAAACAAACATACTCCCTGGTTCAAAACTCCCAAGTTGCCAATGGTTGGCTGAGCCAAAGCCAGAATAAATTTGATGGTTGCTTCAGGAACGACATCCGGTGTAAAAACTTTACCAAATCAATTATGCGGACCACTATCTGCTGTGGTGACCCCAACATAAGGACTTACAATTTATTATTTGATTGTTTTAACCCATTTGTAAAAAAGGTAAATATGAAATTTATGGCAGGATCTAAAATATATAGTTTGGAACTTTTTCCAATACATGATTTGGTTTTAAAAGGAGTTTTCCCTAATGGTTTAGTTGCTATTGAGCAAGGATGGGTCCAGGTTTACCATACATTTCAGAAATGCTAAAAGTGACGAGTCTCAGCAGTATAAGAACAATGCCTGACTACAGGGAATTTAGGGAAATCTTGGTTAAAATGTTAAGAGCAATACTGAGTGATATTTAAATATCTTGATTTTCTACTGTACATATGGTGCTGCAATGAAAACTGACCTGCTATTGAAAAGTTTGGCAAAGGGTCAATGAGGGTCAAAGGGTGATGAAACACATTTAATTTGTTCCACTGACAACTGTGCTGCCATCACATTAAGTGCATTTATACACAAAACAAAGTTGGTTTGTTTATACATTATACACTTTGTCTTGTACTACTTTGATCATATATACTTGGTAGACAATAGTTTTAAATGTGTTCTTTTTGTGATGTTTATGTATGTTTTAATAAATGAATGAGTTTAACTGCTCTTTGTTATTTGCAGAAGAAGGAGGACTCCTTCGGTTTTTGCATATGCATCCTGCTCTCGAAGTGTCTAGACACATTGTGCATTTGAAACGTAAGTCTGAAATCCTGCTTGGCAGAACTGCAAATCTTACATGTTTTTTCCTTCAGTTTTTTAAACATGCTGGCTAAACTGATTTTATGTTTGCACTTTAAAATGCTTTTAGAACAGATAATAGGAAACTCCGTTCCTGCGACAGATATTTCATCAAAACTCACCAAGTATGTTTTGATTTCTTTAATATGAAATCAAGGTCCTGTCTCACAGAGCAGGAGCTTTTGGTATTATTTAATTTTTTATCTTAACATGAAAACGTTTTGGCATACAAAAACCCTGCTATAACACTAGTAATCATCACTGTAGAAATGTTATACAGTTTCAACAGAAACATGAAGTACTGAATTAGTGATTGGGTCATTTGATTAACCAGAGATTATCAGATTTCACTTTTTTATCTTTAAAAGTGTACTTGTTTAGCTGTGAGAGACTTTAGTTCATGCTTTTTAGTCGTAATTTACTTAGCTTCAAATGAAGCTCAAGGTATGTCGCACAGATTCTTATATATAAATGTAAACGTAAAATGCTTACACAAGCAGAAACTACAATAGCAAACTAGTTCATTTAATTGTCATTAGTAAATCATTCTGTTGGCCTAGCAAGAGTACTTTTAAACTTGCTGGCATTGTGGCTTATTGGGTAGCACTGTCGGCTCACAGCAAGAAGGTCCTGGGTTCTGGGTCCTTTCTGTGTGGAGTTTGCATGTTCTCCCCGGGTCTGTGTGGGTTTACTCCAGGCGCTCTGGTGAATTGGAGATACAAAATTGTCCATGACCATGTTAAATACAAACCCATGTACTGATGAAATGTATTTAATAAGTGCTACCATGTGTACCATGAATATAACCAAAAGTGTAAAATAGGACCTTAAAATCCTAACAAACTAAATTTTAAACTCCGCTAGTAATTCAAATACAAATAACAGTAACATCCTAATAGATCAGCCAAGACCAAACATTTTACTTTATAAAAGTTGTTGCTGAAGTTTTTGTTAAGGTCCTGGGTTCTTTCTGTGTGGAGTTCCTCCTGTGTCTGCGTGGGTTTACTCCAGGTGCTCCGGTTTCCTCCCAGTCCAAGAAACAAGTTTATTAAATTGGAGAACCAAAATTGTTCATGACTGTCTGATAGATACTGAGGAAACTTGTGTAATGGATGAATACTGTGTCCGTCATGAATATAACCAAAGCCTCCAACCAAATCCCTGTGAGTAAAAAGTGGTTAATATTAACCAGGTACTTTTCTCTTTTGAATCTTCTTGTTTGTTGTTGTTCATCAGGAACCCTGGCATTGTGAACCTTGCTCTGTGAGACAAAATCCTGGTGCTTTATGTTGTATAATCTCATTCCCATTGCACTAACGAAATTATCTCCAGGTCAAGACCGACCACAAATCGTGGAGTGTTGCAGTGTTTAAACTGTGGCACAAGTTGTCTTTCGTCCACTAAAAAGTGTAGCCACTGTAATTCACCTCTCCTAAATCTAGAGGAAAATACAAGCATGTCTGGTAAGGCTTTGTCAACATAAGTACTGAAATAATTGAAAGATAACTCTTGTTTAACTTGTATTTCAGTTTACTGCTAATAATTTGAACTTTGGTTTAATTGTTTAGAGGAAGAAAACGCACTAATGCTGCTCCCGAATAACGTGAGAGAGGAGCTGAATCTACTAAAAGCTCAAGGTCATGATATAGTGGTGCTGAAACCAAGACCACTAGATTGTATTGAGAACAGTAATGTGTCTGCCACAAAGATCAGCTCTGTAAACCGTCAGCAGCAAAGACGCTCTGAAAAAGAACATAAACTCTGCAAGGTGTGGAAGGATGGGAAGTGGTATGTCAAGGATGAGCAAAAGTATAAAGATCCATCTGCCCAAGCAAGCTTTTCCCTTAATCGGGAGCTTGAGATGCAGGCTCACACTCAGGGTGTTAACCAAGGAAACATACTCATGTCAGCAGCAAGCACCAATGTTGGTGGAGATTTCACCAATGTTGATCAAGAGGTGACCTCAGAGTACTACAGCTTTGATAATACAAGTCCAGAGAACATGTGGTGTGACACCACTGATGTATTTGTAACGACCACTAGAGGCAGCACTGAGGCTATTACTGTTGGTGACCTAGTGGAGAATCCTGAAGCCTGTAGTTCTGAAAATAGCATTTTTCCTGATTCTGAATCCCACCTTAGCGACAAATCATCTGTGTGGACTGACCAGACTCAAAATTTCAACCAATGGACGGCATCAGATAAGTACCATGGCATGAGAGATGAAGGTCAAGTTCAATCTAGCATGAAAGCAAGTGCATCAGGATCAGCGCTTGGTACTCCTGGCAGACGGTCATGTGCAGAACTAAGGTCTAAAGCTTCACTAACCGTGAACCGGGCAGTGGATGCCAGCAGTGATTTCAGAGCTTGTTTTACATTTACACAGGCGACAGAAATCGATACAGACTATTTTGTGAGGCCCAAGCAAGATGTTTCAACTGGCACTGATTCTTCACTTATTAATTCTGACCAAGGGACCCAAATGGTTCAGAGGTTTACCTCTGAGAAATCTACCATCACCGAGGTCTACATGTCTGACCTGGATGCTATTTGTGAGGTACTAGTATTTTGATTTACTTTTATTTAATGAGAAGTCACTTACACTATTGTATTTATTTATCAATTAGTTCTTTTGATTTTATACTGTTTACCTCTTTCACTTCCATGTTATATACAACTAAACAGCAAAAAATGTGGTTATGAGTTATGAATAATCTAAATTCACTGTTATGAAAATATACAGTAGCTCAAGATCACTCATGTTGATGGGGTTGATAAAGGTTTTTTTTTATTAGTATTATTTACCAATGTATTTATTCATTTTAGTTTGAAGTAATATTTGTGATCTGATAAAGTCAGATATGTTAATGCAACCTGTGTTTTTTGCAAAGGAATTCGGGAGGCTTAAAGTTATGGAGAAGGAGCTCAGACATCTGAAGCATAGGGTAGCAAGGTATGCTAAAAAAATGGAAAAGTCATTTAAGTATTACTGCAGTTCCATTCAGAACCCTGGTTCTTATCAAGTCCTTTCTGTGTGTACTTCGCATGTTCTCCACAGGAAATTGTCCAGGATTGTTTTGAAATAAGCCTGTGTACTGATGAAACTTGAGTAATGAATAACCGTTTCCTCTCATGAATGTAACCAAAGTGTAAAACATGACGTTAAAAATCACAATAAACAAAACAAAAAAAACTATTAAATCCACATGCTCAGGTTTCCTTCAACAGTCCCTCAACATGCAAGTTGGGTTAACTGGAGAGTTGAAATTGTTCACGACTGTGTTTGATATAACCTTGTGTACTAAGGAATGAAATAAATAAATAAATAAATACAGTGCGTCAAGAATGTAACCATAGTGTAAAAGATGATGTTTAAATCGTAATCAACAAACACCTCTCACCAAGTCAAACTTTGCTTTGATGGACAGATTGATCATGCATGTATGCTCCCATATGGAGACTGTATATTTAGAGTTAGCAGTGATTGGGATAATTTTCTATTCATGGTCAAAAAAATCAAAAGCATCTGTGTTCTTTCATGATCTCTTTGATGGTGGGCTAGGATAATCGGCTGCTGAAATAAGCATTTAACCAAACTGATAAATGTTGTGTAACCAGTGCTTACCTCTATGGTCATGAATGTAAACAAAGTGTGTAAAACATTATGTTAAAACTTCACAAAGTCAATGTATAAAATGAATCATATTGGGAGTCTTAGCGAAATATGTTCTGGTATAAACTGTGTACAAATAAATGTTTGTAAGCAACTCATGTTTTTTTTTTCTTTTTCAGCTCTGATCTTGGCAGTATTAGGGGACCAGAAAGTGAATGTCAGAAGAGTTGTTGTGCTGCTGCTATCTCTCGCGCTACACAGGCAGAACTCCGACTTCTGACTTTGCAGTTTGCTATGTGCAAGCAGCACTGCTGGAGGCGCTTCTACACTTCACCACTGGGTGAAACAGCACTTCAAGGGTAAAAAAAATGTCAGACGGTTCATCCTGGTCAGGGTCTTGGCATGTCTGGTTTCACCAACAGGCACTATTAAGTATAATACCCTAAACAAGGCATTAGGCTGCAGCAGGGAAATCAATACGCTTATTTTTTTTATTTTATGAACCCACACGTTACTTTAGGACTCTGACGGGTTTAAATTAAGTGGTTTTTTTTGCAGAGCCGAGGTGCTGCCTGAGATAATGACCCAGACACTCGAGAGCTTAGAGAATGATTATCTTGAGATGAAAAAAAAGATCAAAGAAGGAGTTTCCCTGGATGATCTCAAACAGCTGTCTGTAGACACTCTGGGATTAACAGAGGAAACTGTGTACAGTCCAGCTTTGGTATGCAGTTTAGATACTTTTTCAAAAAAAAAAAAAAAGCCCTCACATATGTAATGTCGGACAATTCCTCTATAGATATTTCCGGCATCTCTGGAAGGCTTTTTGCTTGAGACTCAGCCACCAGCTACAAACAAGTAAGTTTGTTCCATGTCTGAATGACATTTTGGTAGTTTTTGCTCTAATTAGAGTTGTGCCTAACATTTGTATGTAATGATTATTCAAACCTCCAAAGGTGTTGAAGATGGAGGCCAGACGGACCAAACCAATGCCGTGTTGAAAATGGAAACTGCAGACCTAGGACTTCTCGGCAATAATACATCACCTCAGGTTTCTAAGTGCATTCAGAAATTGTTTAGGTTTGATCAGATGATTACACAGTTTCCATGTTCTCCCAGAGTCCATTTTTAACACAAATCATGAATCCAGCTTTTTTTTGACATAGTTTGCACCTACCTAAGAATAATCACCAAACTTTTTACTACGGTGAAAAAGTAAATGATTTTCCCGATTTCTAAACAACATGGAGGACCAATTATGACGTACATGATAGATTTTAATTGTACCTTCAGTCATCAGTAAGATGTGCACGTCTGGCTGCGGTGTAAAGTGGATAGTTCTGTATGAAACAGGGTAGCTCAATGGTTGGGTTACACGACTAGTAATCAGAAGGCTTCTGGATCAAGGCCCTCAACTCAAATGCTTGCAATGTGTCATATTGTCACAATTGAATATAACTGCTGAAATGTCAATTTTATTTATGTTTTGTTTATGCTGGACTGGCTTTGGTTTGTTGGATATTTTTTAATTAAAAGATTAATATTAGACTACAATAGAATCTATCACTAGGAATTGTATTGGCCAAAATCCACTTTGGTACATATTGAAATATAATGAATATAATTTTAGTATAATTAGTTAGTTAGCTAATATACTTAGTTTTAGGGTGATTATTTTTATTTATATATGTTTTCCCTTTACTTCGTTCTGGGATTAGTGTAAATCTGGCACATCATCTAAAAGTGTTTGTGGTAAGAGGAGCAGAGCTGTGTCTGTACTCAGCCAGCAATCAGGAGTCACCAAGCCTGGTAAGAAACATTAAATGAAAATGTTTATGTATTAATTCTATTTTAATTCATATTTCTTTCCAGCTTTTTGAAATGTATTATTGAACAGCATTTTAATTATGTTATAACAATTTTCTCGGCTCATTTATTTATACATATATATAGGTGCTGGTCATAAAATTTAGAATATCATGAAAAAGTTGATTTATTTAAGTAATTTCATTCAAAAAGGGAAACTTGTATATTATATCCATTCATTACTCACAGACTGATATATTTCAAACGTTTATTTCTTTTAATTTTGGTTATTATAACCGACAACTAATGAAAAGCCCAAATTCAGTATCTCAGAAAATTAGAATATTACTTAAGGCCAATACAAAAACAGGGAAATGTTGGCCAAATGAAAAGTATGCCATGTGGTGCTGCTCAGGTGTTATGAGAGACCAGGTTGCTCTGATAGTGGCCTTCAGCTCTTCAGCATTGTTAAGTCTGGTGTATCACATCTTCCTCTTCTAAATACCCCATAGATTTTATATGGGTTTAAGGTCAGGCGAGTTTGCTGGCCAATTAAGAACAGGGATACTATCAATATTGAATTTTCTGATATACTGAATTTGGGATTTTCATTGTCAGTTATAATCATCAAAATTAAAAGAGCTGAAGATTAAATACTTTTGCCAGTGTTAATAACAAGCCATTTAGGGATTTTATTACTTACAGTAATAAAGGAGTAGTATAGGCGCTACTCTGAACTGTCCGCACAACTGGCTCCAAAGTATTTAAACCATTAAAAAGTACAATATAATACACTGAGGATTAATAAGCAGCAGAAAGCAGTAGTAAACTGAGGGAGAGTAGTTAGAGTTTCCTAAATTATTACCTTGACAAGAGACGATGGAGAGTCATCTTCAAATTGCCTCTTTTGTCCTTTCTTGAGTATGCTTGTGGACGGAGAAGCTGCTGGAGACCATACACCACGAGTCACACTATTACTGGGACTCTGCTTTACATCTGAGTTTCCAAACAGAGCATCCGATAGCTTCTGCTTGGGTGGAGAGTCTAGGCATGCTTCTGATGAAGCAGTCTGTTGTGGTAGCGATGCTTCACTGTGTTGATCTTCCTCGAGCTGATCTTTGAGGCCTATCTGCATATCTTCACCAGTATCATCGACGGGAGAGTTGTCCAATTCCCTTTCCACTGGGGGAGCAGTAGAAAGATCACCACCAACCTCTGGCAGAGGATCCTCCTGTTCTTCATTTACAGTGACACCATCAAGTTGTTTGCTCTGATCGATGTGGGATTCGGGCAGTTCTTGATCGGCCAGCTCCTCCACCACAGGTTGATCATGGTTTGAAGAAGCTTCTATTGGGACTGAAGCTTGAGGTTGTTCTTCACACATGCTTTGTAAACTTGTAGCATCTCGGTCCTCTTGCTGATCGGTAACCATGTCATTTACATTCTCATTTTGGTCTTCTGTCCCAGTTAGACACTCGTTCAGAGCTTCTGTAATTTCAGTGGCCATTTCTTTTTCAGACACACTGGGCGATGCTGAGCACTGTATATCATCAGAAACAGAATCTTCTAAAGGCGTGATGGATTCTTTTTCAGGCTCTGATTCAACTGATAAGCTGTTGGATTTAGAAGAGAGCTCGCCTTCATTCAGGTCCTGTTCAGTGTTCTTCAAGCTCTGGTCAGACGATGTATTGATGCTGCGTAGAAAACATTTACAGTTTGCAGACCGTCTCCGCTTGCCTTTTTTAGTATGTGGGCATCTGAATGTTGTCTTTCTTTCTTTTTCATCAAGACCAGATCCAACTGACTCCACCTCGACAGCATCCATTTTCATTTCTGATGTTCCCTCATGTTGCTCAATAGCTGATACTTCAGCAGGGAGAATGTGATCACTGGGGTCTTCAGCTGGAGGAAGTTCCTCTTCATCTTTTGCTTCATCTTTGTGGGGTGTACAAACATTTAAGCAAGAATCAGACTCTTTCTCAGCCATTTCCACTGGAACTTCACCCTCGTCATCTTTATTCAACCTATCTTTGGAATCAGAGACATCAGACTGCACGTTCTCCTTAGGATCCAACAAGCCTTGAGATGAGCGTGGAGTACTATCTTCTTCCAATACTTGAGAATTATCTTTTTCCTCGCTTATCTCATTAGTCTGAGAGCATTCAGAATTCGATAGACTAGGATCTTCACTAGTGTTCGTCTTTTTCGACCTGCGTCGCCTTTTTAATTCTAACAGTGTCTGAGGATCGGACTTGTTTGTGTCATTCTCTTCATTTGTAACACTGATGTTTTGCAAATCAGCTGATTCAGACCGCCGAGCTTTTTTTGGTCTGCCTATTGACTTGGTAACTACGTCGGATATATTAGTGTCCATTTCTTTGTTCTCAGATACACTGGTTTGGGAGTCACTCTTAGAGCCCGGATCAGTTTTCCTTGAGACGCCAGCACCTGCATTTGATAATCTACTTCTTAATGTACGTTTTGACTGACTCTCTGTCTGACTTTCATCATCTGCTTGACTTACCAGAGACCCATCAGCTGAAGCCTCAGTCTGGCTGGAGTCTTTGCTCTTACGCTTGCGTCTTCCTTGTGACAAACTTGTGTTTGTTGCCAGAGGCGATGCTTGAGAGTCACTGTGGCTAGAATCATCTTTATTTTCGATGCTCTGCGATTTGCCACCCTTACCCCCAGTTTCTTCAAGGACTTTACTTCTCCGGGTCCTCCCAAGTGAAACATCTGTTGGCTTAAGTGGCGTTGACTTCTGTGCATCATTTGACTTTTTCTCCAGTTTGTTTTTCGAATCCTGATCTACTGGACTTTCTCCTGGTCGGACCGGTCTACTTCTGCGCCTACCTGACCTCCGTGGCTCAACCTCATTTGAGATCTCCTCTACCTGTGAAGCTGTTAAAATCTCGGAATCATCTGGAGAGGATGTCATTTCAGTTTCCACACCCTCATTGGGCTGGTTTTCAGCCTCAACTTCACCATTAAGAACTTGAGTCTGAGTGTCTGGAATCACCTCATCCTCATCGGTGCCTTCATTAGAACATTTGGCTACTGATTTTTCTGGCAGATCTTTTTCTGGACTTTTGTCTTCATTCTCTTTAACAGATGACTCTGTAACCTTGGCACCGGGTTCATCAGACTCTGACTGTAAATCATTTGAAGCAGACTTTAGATCAGCTTGAGGTTTTGGAGAGTCTGGATTAGAAGTCCTGGTGAGTGGGCCAGTAAACTCTGTAACCTTTGGAGAACTGGTGTGCTGACCCTCAGCGTATTTCTCCAACGTGATGAAGGATTGACGCCGACTGGCACTTTTTGGTGGTGTACCAGAGATCATGTCAGAAGAACCGGAAATGTTTGGACTTTGGCTCTCTTTGCAGGGTGAATCTGGATCATCGGCATCTGCCATCATCAGATCTGTGGAGGATGGCACCTCAGTAATTTTGTCAGACGTTTCCATTTCTTTTGGAGCCATCTCAGAGTTCTGATCATCTTGGACATTTTTAGTATCGACTACAGGTGATTCTTCGTTCGTTATATCCTATGGACAGACACACAAAATCAGCCTTTGATGTAATTGTTCTAGCATAAATTAGTGATCTTGCCAGATCAAGTTAGCCAGAAGTACTTACCATTGACTCGGTTCTATTCTCTTCTTTGGTTTCACATGGTTCGGGTGTTGGTAATTTATCCCTAAACGGAAACACATTCTGGTAAACAACTGCACTAAAATACACTCGTCTAATGACAACTGAATGAAAACTTTGTCAACAATCAATAACATACATGGATTCTTCTTGGCTCTGAGAGTACTGAGTGAATACTGTGGTATCCAAGGAGGCATCAAGGTTATTATACATCACAGGAATATCAACCCTATAAAGATAGAACTGATTAATTTAGGGGCTAAAAATTAACGTTTAACTCCCAAGTTATCACTAGCATTTTCTGTGAAATCACATACAATACCCAGCACTGTATAAATAACCAACTTCATAGATTATGAACTTAGAATGCATACAACAAAAGTATTAAGAGCCATCATGGTGGTGCTGTTTAAGTCATGTGACTCAGATAGGAATAAAATATTAATTTGCATAAATCAAGACATAAAATGTGTGAACTAACAAATAATCCACTTAAAAAGATTCATATGGAATCGTTTACAGTGATGATGCTTCATTAATAATATTATGGCAGAATGTATATAATCCGTTTTCATCACACCCTTTTGCAATCCATTCACCTCTTTGTTCTTTTAACCTCTTTCTGATGCTCAGTCAGCACTCTCTCCTTTGCCTCAGGTGGGATAAACACAAAATCTACTGATGCTTCCTCCTCAAGAACTTCTTTTCGTGGAGCTTTGGGAGACCCGAAGTCTAATTTCACCTAGAAAATAGTTAAATTATACAGCAAAAATGGCACAAATGTTAAGATACTAGAGTTGGGGATGTTTATTTGGGACACTTACAGATACAGGTTTGCCAGTACTTCCACTGCTCCTTTCCTTCTGTTCTGTGGCTCTGGTAAGCAAAGATTCCCTTTTCCCCACTGAGGTCACCTTTATCCCACTGATCTGAGTTTCCATTTGAGAACACTCACTCTGTATGAAACAAACCGCAGTGAAACTAAACGTAAGTACTATGTATAATTTCTAATATCTATAGTAGAGTTACTTCTACTACATATAATAATCAATAACACCTCAATAACAGATACAAGTCTGTATACTTCATGTAATTATAATTGTAAATGTAAAAGCAAAAATGGACAAGAATTACATATTTTTTAAAAGGACCAACATTTAAAAAGACCGTAATCGTCATGGAAACAACTTACTGAGCACTGCCCACTGAAATCCTCTGACGTTTCAACTGCTTGAAATCCAGGCAAGATTAGGGGAGCTTTAATTTTTGCTTGACTTAAAACCGGCCTAAAAAGGAAAGAAAAAAGAAAGTCAACAAGCAGAAATATATAGAAACCGACAAATATAATATAGCTGCAATAGTTACAGCAGCATTTAGAATTGAGAATACTGCAAATAAGATCACTGTTCTTTTGAAATGCCTAGTAATTACCTCATTCACTTTATCAGTGAACACAGCATTCATTATTAATGACTGCAGGTGGTCATATCTAAATACTATTCCCGGACAACATTGATTTTGATTGCTCCTGCTATTTTATGTGAGGCTATGCAAATGGGTCTCCTTCTGTTCCTGTGGTGTCCTCACACTTCCCAATCACATACAAAAAACGAGCATGCCATGAGGTGTAGTGCAAAGATGTAAATGAATCCATTGGTCTCTGATGGAACATGTTGCAGTTCTGATCTGTGTACTGGATTTTAGGGATGTGTTGAACCAACTGGAGAAAATTCAAGTAAATGAATCAACATACCTGATCATCTCTGGATAAGTGAGTATAGGGGCATTTCCAAAAGTGGCATTCCAGAATTGAGTGACACCAGTGCGGATCTGCTTGCTTTTGTGTGGGAAAAGTTCACAAAGCAAAGGAGACAGAACTACAAGTAGCTCATCATCAAACTGTAATGCAGAGCGTGTCTGCAGGGAGCCGAGCAAATCCCCCACCAGCTTATCCAACTGGAATAAAGTTATGAAAAATAAAATCATTAGAACTGAAATACGCTACAAAAAGATTATCGGCACTTAAAGAAGCTCAAAAATTAATTTACCTTGGATCCAAGGATAGAGATAGTTTTTGACTGCTCACCTTCTGATCTAAATGAGGTAAAAGACCAAATACACTCAGCTTGGAATTCCCAAACACTGATTATTAATTAAAAGACAGAATAGTTTAAAACCATACCCTCCTCCATGTCCATAAAGTTGTGCAAGAGGTTTGGTGAGTGCAGCCAAAGACGCTTGGATGACCGTAGGTAATGCAAGGTTGGTAAAAACAGTAGACAGAGTAGAGATGAGCATAGTACCGATGCCACTCAAAACTGTACTGTTCTCTTCTGCCGGGACCAAAGCCAAGAAAGCTTCTAAAGACTGCACCAGGAGCACATGGAAGTTTGAGAGATTGCCCAAAGCTTTACTCCTTTTCCGAACCCAGCCTAGTGGTGTGTGTGGCGCTACGGAAGGAACAGTTCAATGTTAATCCAAGTCATAAACGAGACATATTTGAAATGAACGTGTATGTGTCTTACATTTCATTTTCTGCTGAAACTGAGGGGTGAAGGGAGCAAAATCAACACTCTCGATAATGGACTGCAAAACATTGGCTATCGCATCAAGTGTGGACAGATTCTGTATCAAGGAAAAAAAAAGATTTAAAAAAAGAAGGAGAAAATAAACTTCGTGAATGAAACATGATTTTTGTATTTTTTTTGCTGGTGTTTACCTTTAGGGATTGATTATCTAGTGCAGCAGAAATCCTGGAACACAACTCTTCACAGCACACGTTCTCTTCTGCTGTGGCCACCAGAGCTGAGCAGCGAGCGAAAGCTTTGTAGAGTCGAGACCAAGTGCTGAACATGGACTTTTGGGTCATCTATTATCAAAAATGTTTGTATAAATCATTAGCCTGTTTGCAACTGACTTTAAAGTCCTGGTTCAGAATATTTGAGAAAAAAACAACAACTTATAAACATGTTGAGTAGGAAATAAGAGTTGGTCACTGACCTGAGGAAAACCAGAACCAGACAGAAGGTGAGTAATGGGGAACATCAAGGCACTGTGGATTGCACTGAAGTTGTGCTCCAAGGCATCTCCCTGATTCACCTCGTTTGTCTACGAGAGGAAATGAAAGTCACATGTAGGACAGACGGTGATCTGTTCATGTTTGAAAGCCCTAACATCCAAGACGGAATCGTCTATTGCCTGTTTGCATCTAACCAGTAATATGCCAGATACCAGGCGATATCTCTGCAGTGTTTATTATTTGTCAATAATTTTTCAGAACTTCTTTTTACATGTATTTAAAATTTTGGATATTAATACACTTTTTATTATTAATATCTATTTTTTTAATCATTTTTACTGAGTGACTCGCTATCCCTGTGAATTTCCCAACAGGATTCTCTCATCTTACCTAATCAAAGTTGCAAGTCTAACGATTTGGTGGGGCACAAAGTGACTGGTTCTACAAGATCAATTTATATTTTCCCAATCTGAATTAGAATTGAATTACTGCACCTGGTCTGTGGTGAAATATAGGTTGTGTTTAAAATGGTCTACTGCAGTCAGAATATAATGTATACTGGTTACCATAGAACAAAGAAAAAAACATATTACAGAGCACCCAGGAATTATTCACAAACTGGGAAAAAATATTTAGCTGTATACTGGTTTGGGGCTTCATGGGTAGATAAGCAGTATGTCATAGGCAATTTTAACACTGTCAAGCTGTGCCATTGGTGCATTCAAATTCTATCAGTTGAGAAAATTGAGTCATTACATAAAGTGATCTTGAGGGGTTCAATGTTTACATTCTCAATTTCAGCAGTTAGCGACTTACAGTAGCGGCAGTATACAGTCCGAGCAATTGAGGGTTAAGGGGCATGATCAAGTACCTAACAGTAGCAACCTGGCAGGAATGGGGCTTGAGCCAGTGACCTTTGATTACTGATCTAGTACATTAAGCGCTAGGCTACAGATGTTATTTTCCAGTTTTGTTTTGATTGGTTTTGGGGATAGGGACAAATAAGTCATCACCACAATGCTCAGGATTCAAACCTGCATAATGGTGTCAGTCAGAGGCTGCACAACTACACTCCACATTCTCCACAAATGTTCCTTGTTTTGCACAGACTCCACACTGCGACTAATTGCTCCCAAAACTGCTTCTCCAAAAGCCAGAGGTGACGTGGGGCCACTGAGACCACAACAGACAAGCGTCTCCAGGCAAAGGAAAAATCTACAAGACAGCAAAAGGAAATTACGTGAATACTTTTAACTATCAAATATATGAGAAATATTTAATAAAGTTGAATGTCATAAAGTACTCCCAATAGATCATTGAAAATGACACACTTATATCTGAATCTAAACCTGCACTGCCATTATGGTTACTTCATTACAGTTGTGATTGTATGCAATCCGAGAAACAAAAATTAAAAGCTTATGGGTCAGCAGTGGGGCTTGAACCAGCAACCTTTTAATGAAGTCTAGTAGCCTAACTGCTAAGCTACCAGCTACCATATCAGTCCCAGAAACATAGCAAGAAAAATACTTTTTAGTGCTCACTTTAATTTCTTAACTACATGCTGATTCAAGTTTGGATGTTCTCAATTCAAATTTGTCATTAAATTTGAGGTGGTCTGTCGAAATTAGAATGGATTACATTAACTAAGAGTCAAAAGTTTATAAAATTAGATTTTTAGTTTACAGACAATGACCAGTGAACTGAAATAATGATTCCCTGACTCACCTCTCGTCAGTGACAAATCCTGAGAGGAGACTGTTGTTGTAGAAGAGGAGTATTAGAAAAAGAGCTGGTGTTCCCTGTGACAAAGATATATGCAAGAAAAGATAAAGCAAAAGTTATATAATTCTTACACTTATGATAACTAAAAGGCACCACGGTGGCTAAGTGTGTAGTGTTCGATCCCCTAGGAGGAACGGTCTGGGTCCTTTCTATGTGGAGTCTGCATGTGCTCCCTGTGTCTGTGTGGGTTTCCTCTAGGTTTATTGGAGACGCCGAATTGTCCAATAGGTTCCTGGCGACTAGGATGCATAAACCAGTGCATGGTAATGCTGGTCCCAAGCCCGGATGAAGAGCATTTGGCATAAAAACCAACCAATAATAAATGATTATGATGATGCAGTGGTGACCCTAAACGTTGACAGCTGAAAGAAGAACAAACTAAAAGTATCCAACAGCGACACAAACTCACATTTAAGACATCCATGTTGGCCACTTGATAGGCTGCAGAACCCAGAACCTTTTTAGGTATTTCCTTCACAGTCAATTCCAACAAAGCCTGCGAAACAAAGATTACATTTACATACTTGTTTGGTATAAGACACAAAGCTCTTCAAATTTACCGGATAGTAAACATGTACCACTATACAAAAACGAAAGCTCTGTAAGTCATTAGTTATCAGCACGAAAGACATCTTGCCCAGGCAAGTGTAGCTGTGTTGTAAGTGTAGATGATTTACCAGAGCTCGTGGGGCTGGCAGGGCTTCTGAAGATAGGATGGATTGCAGGGCCTGCAGCAGGAGAGTTAAAACCTCTGAGCCCTGTCTCTCCTTCTTATTGCCAGCTGAAAAATATAAAGACACGTTTTGATAAAAATGAAAAACATACTAAGCATAGCTTAAAACTTAATCTACCAAATAAAACTTACCAGTCTCAATTGCTATACTGACGTGGTTAACCAGGCAGCTCCAAATAAGATTAAGCAGTGCTTCTAAAAAAAAAACAAAGAATTATGGTTATTTCATATTTTCATTAGAATGCACAAATGTGATTAAACCCATTTAATATTGACATATTCATTTAAGAAACATATCAGTACAAACGTTTGGGTTAAATGCTTATCAGTTTATTTTATTCTCATTTCCTTTGAGTTCAGTTAATTTACTTATCCTAATTAGGTTTGGGGAGGGGTGATTGAGCCTCTCTCTTCAACGGGTGCAAGGCACACGGTAACACCCTGGATGGGGCGCCAGTCCATCGCAGGTATCTACAGGATAATTCAGTGTCTCCAATCAACCTGGTAGCATGTCTTTGGACTGTGGGAGGAAACCGGAGTATCCAGAGGAAAACCACGTGGACACGGGGAGAACATGCAAACTCCGCACAGAAAGGACCTAGATAGCCCCACTCAGGGATCGAACCATGGACCTTCTCGCTGTGAGGCGACAGTGCTACCCACTAAGCCACCGTGACCCCTCCCCCCTATCCAATCACTTTAATCAGTCAGAATAATAAAGAGCAACTCCTGCAACCTCGATATGCAGATACACATATGCATGTCCTGATAATTAAGTTTAGCCTTCGAGTAAATTTTTCCAACACACATGGTAGAAATAAATCTCACTAGTAGTTGCTGGATCAGTCTAGTTGTACTGTCCATGTAAGAGATTTGGCAGCAGAACAATGGCCCTATTGTAAATCCTTAGTGTTCAAGGATTTCAAAACAGCCAGATTGGTATTGTTTAGACTGATCATGTTTTCCTGGAGGACAGATTCCGGTATAACAAGAAGCAGCACTTGGAAATCATTATTATGATAGCAAATAATGAAAGCAATGTGGTGCTGTTATGCAAAGCTGGATAAGCTAATGTGCATAAACTAGTGAGGTAAGTTCCACTATAAAGTGCATTTATTGGCAGGGTAAAAAACCAAAACAAGAAATGTGATGGACGGTTGGACAAATGATTTGTCAGCTTTGGATTGTGTTCAAGTCGTATGCTTTAGAAGTTTGCATTTTTGTGTGTTATCCAGGGCTTGGTTGAACCCATGTAAAATGTTTGCTGTGCTGAACATTTACGTGGTGGTTCCCCAAGTGGAGGGGGTGGAAATGGAGCTACAGCAAGGGGGAGCCGGAAGGAGGCCTGTTTTGAGTCCTGCTAGCAAAATAGTCTCACAGCTAAAATTAAACAAGCAACAAGCATGTCACTTAAATCTATGGAATGAGGAATTGCTGTGTGGAGTTTGCATGTTCTCCCGTGTCTGTGTGGGTGTCCTCACATGAAGGGTTAATTGGAGAAACAAATTGTCGATGACTGTGTTTGAAGGTAAACTTGTGAAATGATGAAGGGTTAATAAATAACCGTGTATCTGTCACTAATCAAAAGTGTAAAACATGAAAATGCAAACACACAAGCATGACATAAGATATGGAAGTACCTGGAGCATCCTTGCCCACAGCAATGTAGCCGTCTCTAACAGCAGAAACAAAAACGGTAGAGTGCTTGCTGAAGAAAGAGCTACTGCTCAAGAGGTTGTGTGTCAAAGGCTCTGAAAGTGTAAGAGTATTAAATATTACAGAAAATAGTATAATACAACTCTTAAATGTATGCATTGTTTTAAAAACAATGCATATATTACTACCCAAACTCAACCAATAAGCATAAATGACCCACTAACTAGTGAACTACATTGAGCAAAATATTAAACGAAGGAAACAAAACCGGAATGTCTTACCAAGACTGAGCTGAAGTTTGTTTCTGGCTGCAGTTGGACAGGCCTGTAAACCTAAGAAGTAATGCAGCAGCATCTCTAGTCCCAGGACATGAATGGAGGAGTAGGATTGTGTGACGCTCACACTGCTGTTAAGGCTCAGTCGAGAGCTAGAAGCTGGACTGCTGCATGATGAACTCCCTACAATACATGTATAGCAAAGGGATAAAAGGGTATTAAGTTACCAAGAGAAACAGGTTACTTAAAAATCAGAAAACCTCAGTAAAACAAGAAAAACTACCTGATTTAGGAGTGACCAGCCCAATGCCATTGGTCTGGCTTGTGTTTCTAGCAGGTGTTGCTGGAGGCATCAGTGAAGCATCTGAAGAAAGTGTGCTCTGCAGCAGTGGTATGCCAACCTTATAAAATCAGATGGTTGTGATTTATTCGACAGTTAAATCCCAAATGCTGCACAGGCACAACTGAATATTTAAACATTACAGCCAACTTTTCGATCTAGCATTGATATGATTGGCACCAGTCCATCGCTGAGAACACACTCACACCCATTCACCTATAGGGCAATCCAGTGTCTGCGGCAGCATGGTTCGGGCCCTTTCTGAGCAGAATTTTCATGATCTCCACATGTGGGGTTCTTCCAATAACTCTGGTTTCCTCCCACAGTACAAAAAGATGCAATTGAGGTGAAGTGGCGACTGATATAAACTAGTCCTGATATAAAGTTGTCAATTGTTGACTAATGTATTTCTGCTATGCATGTAACCAAAGCATAAGACATGTTAAAATCCCAATAAACAAACGAAATACTGCCACTAATCAGGGCATTCAAATTTGTTTACCTGGTCAAAATTAGTAGCAAGGTTAGGCCCCAGTTTGACTGCCAGATACCACCAGACCTCTACTTTGGTAAGTAACAGGGCTTCAGTCCTCACAAAGATGGAACTGAGGGGCTGCATAAGCAGTTTCAGCCTCTTGCTGCTACACAGAATGTCTGGAAATGACACGAGTCCATTAAAGTTAAAGAATATAATAAAAGTTCAGTATAAGCTCCATGAAAAAATAAAAGAACAGAATTCAAGACTACTTTAAGTGCTCACTCACCTGGGTTAAGAGCAAAGTTGTCTATGAGGCTCTTCCAGGCAATAAAAGCTATTTTCTTTATAGCGGGAGATGAGCTGCGAAAGCCGAGCTCTTCTAAATAAAGTAAGGAGTTTATGAAGGCGCCCCCTTTATGAAGCAACTGAAAAGACAAAGTAAAAAAAAGTCAAAGACTGAACATCTATTCCAACACAATGTTTAAAGGGAAAGTTAATAAATAGTATGATGTATGAATGTATCCTACCTTCCCCAGAAGCTTTACAAATAAAGGCCATAGCTTCAGAACATTGCTCTCATTCTTGGCCGAAAACAGTTTCTGCATCTCGGGGATAAGTTTCTACAAATGACATTATATAATAACGATAAAATGTTTGAGTAATTTCTGCATTTCTCATCACATTAATTAATAGTGAAAACAAATGAATGCCCTTTCCTTCTCCTGTATGTCTGCTCTGTGCATAAAGCCAGGTCCAAAAACCTGGAAAATGGTTCTCAAGCATGGAACAAAACTAAAGTGGCACATGTCAAACATGACTGAGGTAAGTAAGCCAACACATCAAGACCAGACCAACAATGTTAGTCCACCATCAGTTCCTGTTTAATTATTTATTAAGTTTTACACTTTTGGTTACATTTATGACAGGAACACAATATTCATCATTTCATAAGTTTATACTAAATGCAGTCTGGGAAATTTTGTATCTCTACTTTTGGACTATGTGAGGAAACCGTGGCACATGGAGGAAACCTAGGCAGATATGAGGAGAGGTATAAACTGCACAAAGAAAGAACTCATAACATCTTGTGCAACCTGCTATTGATGCTCATGGTTTTGAAATGTGACACAAATAAGTTCATGGTTAGGTGTCACTCTACTATACAGTGTATTAAATGTCTGTTTTAACATCCAGGGATTAAATTTTCAAACAAGTAAAATGTTTTGCCAAGTTTTATTCATTTGAATTTGGCCACTTACGACGGACATCATGGGCTCCACGATCGCCGCCACCTCCAGCTGTTTCTCAAGAAGAAGAGACATTCCCATCTCCAGTGCCGCAGCTGCACGCAGGCGCACCTTCGAGGCGGAGTGAACCACCAGAGGGATGACCAGTTTAGCCCAGCACACTGCTCCTTCCCCCATCTGAAGAGGAGCCTGCTCCAACAGCCTGCAATTTATAATGATTAACTGTTAAGAAGTCAAAAAAATATTGTCTATGGGACATAGAAAATAACAATTTAATATAAATCTAAAAACAGATTATTAATATTTACTTTATCACAACGTTTAGCGACTCGTGATCCATGAGAACCGACTGCATGTCTTTGGTCTGCATGGCTTCGAGAGTCTTGAGGATTTCTGGTGTCTGGGGGGAAAAATGTACGATAAAACTGTTACAACCAAAAAATAAGATTAAAAAAATGATAAAACATTTATGCATACAATAAAGGATCATCTAGATTGATGTCAGTGCTAAATAGTCCCATTGTAATTCTGAATTTTGAAGGATCAATGTAAGGAATTCATAGAGTTTACCAAGTTCAGTGAAAGGGGCCTACACTTTTAGATGTGTTGTTTGTGTTGTATTCCAAATGTCCAGCCATACGATGCATGTGCAGTTTACTGACCTTCTTGGAAATCACTTCTGAAGGGAAGTTTTGTTTTGAAATAACCCATAATGCTCGAGTGCATGTGTTCTTGTCGGTGGACTTCAAAACCAAAGCACAGAGTGCTAACAGAATCTCCTCGGCAAACGTTGCTGTAAAAGATAAAAACATCAGCTAAACATATCAAATGCATAAAACATTTAGGATTTGAAGCTGCGCAAGACAGTTTACCTGGGATGCTTGACACAATATTAGAGTTGAACACACAGAAACCCAGGGCCTGAAGCGCAGCCTGAATCAGCTCTTCATTCTCACTGGATATGTGGGTCTAAAAATGTAGATGATCGAGCAAGTTCAGAAAACTATCCAAAAGTTACACTTGAGTGGATACATGTACAATTAACCCATCAGTCTACACTTAACAT
>JAYDZG010000010.1:6506984-6527592 GCA_034509265.1 Microcambeva bendego
CTCCAATGTAAGGTATTATTTTATTTATGCATTTTACCCAATTTCTCCCAATATAGTGTAGTCAATTTGTCCTCCATTGCTGCTCACGTCCTTTGAGAAATCCTTTTCACACATGCATAGTGCACAGGTCTCTCTCTATCTACTAATTAGGATCCTTACACAGCAACCACACACCCATCGTCTTGTCATCACATAACGGCAGAACCGTGTCTACTGCAGGCACTGTCAATTATGCCGGTTAGATAGCACCCAGTCAAGTGGCGGACACAGCAAGTTTCAAACCAAGGAGTTTAGAATCTTGGTACTGATGTGCTGGTGGAAAATATCCCGGTGAACCATCCAGGCGTCAACCATTTTAGATTGGCAGTGGTACTCTTTAGATGGATCTTTATTCAACAGGAGTATGAATAATGAAATATAACTATAAACTATAAACATTTGATGTGTGTTGTGATTCTGTAATCAATTGCTTTTAATTCAGGCTGCCTGAGTAGAGGGACATTTTGCATGATTGTAATGTCTGGTGGAAAGTTTAAAGATTGATACATTGTGACGTCAGTTTCGGAAAATAGAACATCTCAGCACACAAACGTGTCATGCTAAAGGCTGGAAACAAAAACAAACCCTGGGATTGGAAAACACCCCTTCTGTCCTAAAATAAACATAATCTCTCTTCAGCATGTTATTTCTTGAATCTGGGAGGACCAAAATGTTTCTAAATATTTCCAGTATAGATACGTAAGAATGCTCATTCCAAACACAAATCTACCATTTACAGAGGAGCTTGTTCACAAGTAAGTCTGTGGAAGAGCAGCAATTAAGGTACTGAACTAGTAATCGGAAGGTTGCTTGTTTAAATCCCATCACTGCCAGAATGGCACTGTTGAGAATTAGCTTTTTAGAATGTAAAGGCATCTAGAGCGGTCAAACATCCACTTTAGATGCTTTTACTATGTAGTCCACAGTATGCAATCAGACACCACCATTAGGTTTGCTTTTCAGCATAATGTCCCATTTGCATTTACACAGTAGAGAAATAATAAAACCACTTTGCCTTTAAAATATCAGTTGTCATTATATTATTATACTAATTATATAAATATTTTATGCGATATTTTATGTAATATGTGCCCAGGTGGAGCATGATATCACACCAACTACGAGTGTCTGAATTCCCTAGTTTGATATTTGGCATTGCCAGCAGTACAAATCAGTCTTAAGTATGGATAAATAGGGTTGTGTGAAAAAGAGCATCCGGTGTAAAAAAACATGCCAAATCAATAATGATCCACAGTGGCGACCCGTAAGGAAGCAGCCAAAAGAATTCATCATCATACTTTATTAATATATTGTAGTACAGAACCATTCCAGAACATACAGTAACTCTGAGGCTGGCAGCTACTCACCACTACCTCTACAGATTCTGAAGTTATGACACAAAATGCTCATTATATTAGAAAGATAATTTATGCAAAACTAATTAGACAGCACACACAATGTTACAAACTCTTCAGCATTTAAATCTACTAAAATTCTACTGATGAACAATTTGACCTGGTGACTGTTTTCATGCTTCTGGTCAAATTGACTTTCTGAACCTCAACAGGAAGCAGATCAAGAACAGATGTTAGCTGGAGGAAGAGCCACTTCTCAGCTACAACTGCGGCCTTCCTTTATTTTTCACGAATGCTACATACCCACAACGAACATCCCCAAAGAGGGAAATTCAAGCCTTCCTGTTATGGTCCCGACCACGCCCGATGATATGCGTGCTGGTTCACGGCACAGCTGGGGCTTTGACATGGTGCCGACAGCTGCTCTCAAGCCGTGTGCTGGTTGATGCCATGGCTGGCATTGCCCTGTTACGGGCCCAACCATGTACAATGAGCTGCGCTCTGGTTCACGGTGTGGTCGGGGGTTATAGATTGCATCCCCTCCATCTGAGCTTATTCTATCAAGGCTCATTAAGGTTAATGGCCTGCACCTGGCATGGATCTATTTAAACCGGCCTTAGCCAGTGTGCGTTTGGTCCGTTTAGAGGAGCCAGAAGTGTAGCACTAAGAGGTCCAAGGTAATTAGCCTTTTTACCTCAGGCCTGCAGGTCTGACAGAGCCCTCACAATCAACCTAGCACTCCGGCGCTTTTGAGGTGACACCACACTGAGCGCTACACCAGTTGAGGGGCTGTAACATATAACCTGTGTTAAAGGACTAATCCATTTTTTGCTTTTTGTTAGCAGCCGGCATGTGAAGTCCCTCGAGGAATCCGTGACCCCATCCAGGGATTCCCTCGCCATTGCTTGAGCTCTGACGTGCCTCTGGCGAGTGCATACCCGCCCAGCAGACCGGGCCTCGCCAGTTCGATTCCAGCTTTTTGTTTTTTGTGCTTTTGTTTATTTTCAATGAATGCATTCTTGTTCTGTTATTTGGTTTATTTATTAATAAATTATTATTTTGTCGGATAACATTGGTTCTTGTGGTTCATGCTCCTGTAGTTATGTAAGACATTTCTGCAATCTGAGAGAAAACTCCACTCCACAGACAGCAAAAGATGCTGATGATGACAAATGGCAGTTTTAACCACAGCCTGACTGGTACTTTATGTGATTTTATGAATCAGAGATCTAATAGTTTGTCTCATGGTTACTATTAAATCGATATTTAAAGTCAATAAAATAGCATTTAAACCAGAAATTCTAAATAACAATCAAAAGTAACTTTAGCTCACGTGCAAGCTGCCAGCAGTAGCTACATGACCAGACTGTATAGTAACTGGTTTAGCAACACAACAGGATGTTGGCCACAGCCAGACTACTAGTAGCATTTTACTAACAGCAATAATTCACTTTTGTTACAGCCTTATTCCAAGACAGATTGTTTGCCATGACACTCAAAATTGAGCTCGGATGCATCTTGTTTCTACTGATCATCCTTCAGTTGTTTCGACAATTTGATTGGAGTCCACCTGAGGTAAATCCAGGAGATTTGGCATGATTTGGAAAGGCACACACCTGTCTATATAAGGTCCCATAGTTAACAGTACACACCAGAGCACAAACTAAGCCATGAAGTTCAAGGAATTGTCTGTAGATCTCCGAGACAGAATTGTATTGAGGCACAAATCTGGGGAAGAGTACAGGAATATTTCTGCAGCATTGAAGGTCCCAATGATCCCAATCATCATAAATGGAAGAAGTTAAGAACCTCTAAGACTCTTCCTAGAGCTGGCCGCACGGCCAATCTGAGTAAACGGGCCTTCAGTCAGGGAGGTGACCAAGAACCCAATAAGAGAAACTGCCCCAAAAAAGGTGGGCCAAGCTTGAAGCATCGTACTCAAAAAGACTTGAGGCTGTAATTGCTGCCAAAGGCACAAAGTATTGAGCAAACCCTGTAAATATGATTTTTATTTAGTTTTTTATTTTAAATCTGTATTGTACTGTTCAGTTCCTCTTTAGATCAGCTGTAGCAGCACTGACATCAATGGGTGTTCTGTGCCTCCTCTCAAAAATGTTCCTTTTACAGTACTGCAGAATTAGCTCCTAAACTGTAATACTTTTTGTACAGCATTAGCTATACATGCTTAACTCTACTGTTTCATTAGCTATCCAGACTTAACTGTACTATTTCATTTATTATGAATAAATATTATGAATTACACTAGATGTTATGAAAAATATAATTAATATGACAGTGTTCAAATATGATCTGTTGTAGCTCAAACAGCTCAACATGTTACATCCTGATAAACCGTGTGATCAAAAGAACAGATCCAGTCATGTACAGTGTCTGTGTACTCTCTTTCGACTCCTGTTAATAGTGTACATACACTTGCTTCTGTATTTAAATAAGTTCAGAAATTACAAAAGAAGAAAAAGTGTCCTTAGCTTAGTTTAAGATTGAGCTAAGTTAAATCTCAATTGTACATAAAAATACACACTACAAGTACAAAAGTATCAAATCACAACATTCTGCACACAGGTACAGGTGAGCAGCTGTGAAAATGTGTATTACACTATTAATGTAAGTTCCAAAGAACCATCAAAATACTAATAAGCATGTGATGTTACATTTAAAAATTAAACAATTTGTTGTTGGTCATGAATGCAGCCTGACCATGACATGAAACGACTTGAGTTACAGTTTCCCAATTACAGTTTGTATTTATGAAGCTTATTGGTCCTGTAATTTTATGGTAGCTACTGTAAGAGGTCGGTAAAGCCGGTTCCCTGAACTCTAATTTTATAGTAGGCCATTTGTAGTGGGCCAACTGTAGATGAACTATAGTTGTTTCAGATTCAGATCCCTGTTATAATGTTTATCTACTTCAAATCAACTCAGCTAATATGTGGTATGAATGGAGTTCTGTTGACAGGGGTCTGTGGTTTTGCACTGAATGCAGATATACGACGAGGGCGTGTTTTTGTAGACGTGTGTATGGGAGATTGGCATGAGGTTGTAACTTGGGGCTGACACATGTACAAAGGGAACTCTGACTCGTCATTAATCAAGCCAGTCCTGTCCAGAGGTAGTTAAAGAATAATATAGGCTTCTAAAAATGGTGGAGGAAAAAGCATTAATCAAATAAAAGTGCAGTAACTGAAAAGAATAATTATCTAAAAGTGGACATCAAAACAGATATTGTAACACTAACATTTAGTGTAATATATAACAATGACTGAAACTTGTTTAAAAATGTTTGACATTTAACTAAAGTAAATTTGTGTTTGCTCATTGCTAAACAACATGAATCGCCTAAACCTTGGATGGGAGTATTTTTTTTCTTTCATATTTTCTTCCTATTTGACTTTACATTTCTTGTCAACGCAACCTCATATAATGCTTTCACAACACACACAGTGCTTAAAAAATGACCCCACCACAGTCAGCCCAGCTATTAAAAATGATAGAGTGGCCTAAAAATAACACTGGTGCTCTGTGTGGGTAGTTGCAAAAACCAGAAGTCTGTATATGCTTGTTCTTATTGATCTTGCTGGTCAGTCTTTTTTTCTGGCTCAACACAGAATGAGAACACATTCTTATAAATCGTGAAAATAAAGTATACACAAGATATTCCTGAACTTACTGACAGTACTTACTGACATTATGTAAACTGAATGTATTAGTGTGTTACATAGAAAAATATAATAACCAAAATATTTTTATTCATTTGTACACATTTAAAGATAAAGAGCTGTGGTTGAAATCCTCCTGTTAAAAAGCCTTACAAATAACTACAAAGCAATAACACTGTCAGTTAAACCTGTTAGTGAAACATGTACTCTCCAGGCCATGTGGACCAAGTACTGACATGTAGGCAACAGTAAATTACCACAGACACCTTTGTGTGATGTCCTGGAAGGTTTCCAAACCCCCAATTTCCCATAAGTTTTGGTATCATGATGAATACATTCAGATATTTAGTTGGTTTTTACCCCATAAGACTCTACTGTACTGTTTTTCTCAGCAGAGCGCTAATGAAGCCTTAAACTTCCCAAGGGTCTCAATCCAGCCCTTGTGAGACGCAGTTGGTTTTTTTTTATTTTACTTTGACACAATGTGCTAGGTATTACAGCAAAATCTACATAAACCATGGCCTAAACACTTCTGTGTGACTGTGTGACAAATAAGATCATAGGCTTCAAGAAAAAAAATGAACTGAGACAAAATCTCTGCTCAAGTGTTAGAATGAACAAATATTTGCCAAGGGTGCGATCTAAAGCAAGTTATAAAAGATCATGCTGAGTAAAAAAAAGAGGCATGTGTGGCCATGGCTTTAAACATGGAATACAATAAAATACTATATTTTTCTATTACAGTTTCTTTTTGGAGTAAAAAAATCAAACTGGCTCTAAAAACATTAGAACAAAATCTGGGAATTCAAGCATAACTCAGGAGATTCAAGGATATAATGTCAACAAAGTATAAACAGACATAAACTAACCATCAGATTGCATTATGAAACACAGCAATGAAATTCCAAAGCAATAAAAATAATATCTGTGATAATGAATATTCTTCACAATATAGCGCTGTTATAGTCTGTTAGACGATTTCTGGTTTGTCAAAAGCCAGACAAACACAACCAGTCAAAATGCAACCTTGCAACTACAATTGTACAAGTAGGATTGAGTCTGGACCCCCTTGATTCCAGTTAAGACAGCCTTGAATGGCACTGAGAGAATTGTGTAGAAAAGATTCTTACTTTACTTAGTACTTACTTTAATTTACCGCATAAATATTTAATTCTAACAATCACAAAACACAGAACATACACATGAATCCTTAATGATTCTCGTACTTCTAATGACTATACCAAGCAGGAAGGGTAAGTTCAGTCTGACTGCATGACTGATTGAGTAATTGATTAAGCATTGTTTCGTCCTCTTAAAATCCATAAAGCCACATTCCATTCCAAATTGAATAACATTATCAATAATTGCTGCTGTGAGTTAGGTAGGTAAATATATATTTTTAAAAATATATATTGCATGATTTTAAATCATGGAAAAAAACTAAGAACTTAAGGAAGTTCATTTTAACACTATTATATATTTGCTTCTGCTAGGAGTCACCACAGCGGATTGTGACCTGCATCATCCAAGAGGGAACAGTGCTTTCCAATTAGCCAATGAGTTGCCTATTTCAAAAATATTATTTTAATTACATTAAAACAACAAGTCAACAATTGAATTCAGCTATGATTAAAAAAGGATTATATTTCGTGCTGAGACTATCTTGACGGCCCTATCTTCCAACGTTATCCTGCCGTGCTTCAATTCCGACAGTTCATTTTGTATGACACATTTGGATAGTCTGTTTCTAATTTGTGTACCACATGCACCAGTCTATAAAAACAGAACTATGCAGTAAAGGTGGAAATGTGCCCAACATGGTGGTTGATGGCTTGCTGGGTTGCATGGCAGCTGTGAGACACATTACATGTGTGGCTTCTATTCTGTTTGTTATAGTCTTTATCAAACAGTCTTGGGTTTGGCACAATATAAATAAAACAACATGTTTATACAATTCAGGACAGACATGCTAGTGAACAGTTTCAGATTTTGGGAGAGGTGAACAAAGCTCTGGTTTACAGTACAGGTGTCAACAGCAAAGTAAATGCCACATCTAGTATGACTGAAATGATGATTATTGGTTTCTTTTTGTCTTATTGAACTGTTGTTGTTCTGGCAGGTATTTTGAAGTTTTTAAAACAGGCATCAATGTTTACAGGGTAAATTGTAAGAAATTATAATATTTTCTGTGGCATCTAGATCTCTTTGTTATAATATAATCTTCACATGTATATATGAGACTCCTCAAATATTAATATAAACTTCACTAGTATTTAGGAGACTCCTCTTGCCCCATTGTTTTCTTTTAAGCTGATAACACTTTAGGGAGATCTCCATTACATTATTACACAACTTACCCTAGACCGGCTCGTAACACTGTACTGATGTTACACCTATATGTACGTACTGTCATTCATGCACATTTGTTACAAAATGAGTCAATTCTTTATAATAAACCTTCAAAACATGTGAAAAATTATACATTAGCATGAAAAAAACTGTTATTAGTTACAAGGGGAAAATCAGTGAAAGACTGATTCCGCAAACCCTGAACCACGATTTTGTTGGGGTTCACTATAGAACAGTATTAGATGTACATGCAGCCATATATATATATATATATATATATATATATATATATATACATATATAAATTCATGGGTATGTGTTTGCCCAACACTGCTTGTTTTGGAATGACAAATTCATAAATTGTAAAACTAAAAAACTGATCATTTTGATGTGGTCTTTCATTTTTTACCACGGCTGGAGATGTCACCAATCACATTTAATATGTATTTAAATTGTAAATTGTATATTAAATAAATAAAAGGGCGGCACGGTGGCTTAGTGGGTAGCACTGTCGCCTCACAGCAAGAAGGTCATGGGTTCAATCCTGAGGTAGCACGGTCCAGGTCCTTTCTGTATGGAGTTTGTGCATGTTCTCCCTTTGTCTGCGAGGGTTTACTCTGGGTACACTGGTTTCCTCCCACAGTATAAAAACATGCCGCCAGGTTAATTGGAGAGACAAAATTGTCCACGACTGTGTTTAATAAAAAACTCGTGGAAAGATTAACCTTGAGAAAAGTGTAAAACATGATGTTAAAATCCTAATAAATAAATCAAAATGTGTAAAATATATTCTCTAACAAGATGTAAAGTAATAAAACGTTTGAATCCAAGCAGAAATAAAAGATCATATTTAGCTGTCTGACAAAATACTCGAGATAAAATAAAACAGGCATGTTTTCCTAAATCTAAGTATATATTTCCTAAATCTTCTCAAAAATACAAAAGACTAACCTCAAAACTTACACCAAAATTTGACAAATGTTTACGGGAGTCTTTCAGCATTACACACACTTTAGGTATTACACTGCTAACCATCTGCAGATGTGTAACAAAGAATTACAGTCTGTGGGAAACGACTGTATTTCAGCAGAATTACTGAACGAAGACAGGCCGGCACGTGAACACTGCCTCAAACATATCATTCAAACATCTATTTACTAAAGAAACAAACACACACTGCTCTAACAAATAACCCCCCAAACTTTAATCATGCAATTTTGTCCTTTAAACGGGAAATAGCATCGCAGCACAACTGAAGTCACACCATTTCAGTTCAGTGCAGTCGGCAAACTTCCAGTACAGGATCGGCAGCCATGTCTATTTTCAAGCTACTGGCTCATCTATGAGGCCAGAATCTGACCTTCAGAACCTTAAACTATTTTTGATGCCACATGACCTTGAAGAATTTGTACACCAGGCCTCCTCACCAGGCATATTCAGTAGTGAAAGGCTACATTTCTCTTCTCAGCCAACTACCCTCCTTCTAGTCAGAAAAGAATGACCTTTTATGAACCAGACCAAAGATAGGAGAGATACCCTGACCTTACTGGACATACTACGCAACTGCACAAAATACCACAAACAAAAGGGAGGTGATGCTGGTCAATTAATAAGGAAGATAATGAAGAAAAAGTGGCTGGCACTTGTTCTAATTACTGAATGTATGTTTGGTTCAGCCATAACAATTGCTAATGTGTATTATTTAAATTAGATTACAGACATAATTCACTGCTTTCATAATTCCTAACTTTGCACCAAGACACCCTTTTGTTGAAGCATTATTGTGTCCCGGTTAACACACTGAGCTCTCTAAAGACATTAAGAAAAGCTCAAATGAAAGAAATATGAATTTGGGCACTAATGCTGCTACCATATTATATAAATGTTATATTGACTAAATGGACATAAATTCCCCAAAGAGATACTTTAAGAGGGCTGTTGTTATAATACAGATCACCTATAGGTAATGTTAATTTTAATTTAATTTAATAATCAGGATTTATTATTATTATTATTGTTTCAATTTATCCAAAATTTGCAATTGCATTTTTCTTTTAATCATATAACCTATGATTATGATTATATATAATCTATAAGAGCTTTAACATGTAAATCTGGGCTTTTAAATATGTTACATTTCATTTTCAGCATTTGGCAGACACTCTTATCCAGAGGAACTTAAAGAAGTGCTTCCTTAGTAAACATTAGTTGAGAGAACCAAAGTGTTTTTTATTAATATTTTAATAATAAAGAGAAAGTTTTAGTGTTATTCTAACATCCCCAACCGCAGGGTGTGAACCATGATGTGTCCTTGCTCCACAGACTACACAAATAAAGAGCTGAACGGCTCACCGAAAAAATAAATCCATAACTGATAAAGTTCAGGCTGAACTTACCACATCACCCAATAATGATTCAGAAACACTTCTCAAAATGCAGACGGTGTAATGGTGTGTTAAATTATCATTCAGGGTAATAGACTATGAAGCAGAAGGTCTTAAGCCGCACCTTCACCAGACAGTCACTGCTGGTCCCCTGAGCAAGGTGCTTACCCTGTAATTACTAGCATTGTAATCCCTCACAATTGTACGTTGCTTTGAATCAAAGCATCTGCTGAATGCCAAACATTTTAATGCACGTATAATTTCTGTTTTCCTGTTCTAGGTGAGGTTTCACAATAAGCTAAGTGGCCATAAAAAGGTAAGAAGTGAAACCATGACAATTCATGCAGGGCAGCTCGGTGCCACAGTGGGTAGCACCTCAATTCACAGCAAGAATGGCCTTTTCAGTGATGGACTGGTAACCTGTATGTGGTGTTTTTCTACCCCTGACCCTGACAGGGATGAAGTGGTTGTAAACCAGACAATGAATGGATGAATAATTCATGTAGTAAAAGAAAACTTAAAGCCCTCATTTAAAGAACAGCTCAACATAAACAACTGGATTTTATGGACTAAGAAGTCTTTTTATAGAAACCTGGACTGCTAATTCCCACTCAGAAGGAGTTAAATGAGTTCAGTCTGTCAAAAAAGTGCAAATTCTTGTCAAACCGCAGCACTGCTGTGGATGAAGGTGCAGTTAAAGTAAAAAATACATGTTATCTGTCATGGCATATCAGTTGAGATTAGCATGGCAATCTTTAAATGGGATGCATTTTTAATTTATCTTCTAAAATGTTCTGTTCATTAGTGTGAAGGAATACAGACTTTGTACTTTTCTGTAACATCGACATATTAGATTCTGTCAAAGTGTCATAAAAACCAAATTTATAAGGTTGAACAGTATTCTGCCAATTGTTTCAACTGCCAATCATTCTGCCAACACATATTTTTCATATTAAAATGTTTACAAGCTCTTGTTACTGGGTTGATTAGGATTGTCCTTTCATAGAACTTATGACACTTTTAGTTTTTTTTTTTACTTAGTTATCAGTTGTCAGCATTATTGACATTGGGGTTACTGACATGGGATTTTAACATCATGTTTTTCCACTTGGTTACATTCAAGACAGGAAAAGATTATTCATTACACAAGATTCATAAGCACACAAGGTTATATAAAACATGATCATGGACAATTTTGTGTCTCCAATTTACCTCACTTGCCTGTCTTTGGACTGTGGGAGGAAACCAGAGAGCCCGGAGTAAACCCACAAAGACACGGGGAGACTTCACACAGAAAAGACCCGGAATACTCCACCTGAGGGATCAAACCCAGGACCTTCTCGCTGCGAGGCGACAGTGCTCCCCACTTAGCCACTGTTAGACCAGACCACACTGGCCAGGCTTCACTTTCCAGTGTAATTCCTAACAGGAGCCATAAAATGACTATGATTTATGAAATTTTGGTGACAACAAATAGCTGCTTTTCTGAATTAATTATTGTTTTCTCCATCATCATTGCTTGTAGAGCCTGGCCAGCATCCCACTCCCTGCCAAATGACCGTGTTGTTCCAGGCTAACAGCTTTCGCTGACTAAAGAAGAGCTATATGGATTATAAAGCATGATTGTGTGCAGACAAACAGAATACAGCCAGATACAAAGCTTCCACTGTGTTACGATGGACATTTTTTATGTGGGTAGATACAGAGCTTGGCATGTTAACACGTTAAAATGTTCTTATTTTGGTGTTTTTGTAGAACCAGTCTGGACATATCAGTCAAAATGGATTTCAGATGAACCATCCTAACTGCTCCAAAAAATATTCTGTTGATATTACTTGCATGCATTACTTTAATGGGATTCGCTTGAGGTTGCAGTGCAGAGTAAAAATAGTAAGCAAACAAATTAAAAAACGTTCCAGGATTTACCAGAAACCACCAACATTTTTTCCACTGAATACCAGTAGCTGAATGTGTGTATTTTTTAAACCATGGGAGTTTATTTAAATAATAATTAATAAATAAAAACAATTATTATTTTAGGACGCTATACTTCATTTGATGTAATGATTATACAATAAAGTGTTTTAGTTAACTTGTACTTTTGAGAGAGCTGTTTAGCATTTGTCTAGAGCTTGTGTCTGGAACTCAGTTGAGATTTGAATTGATCAGATATAGTTTAGAAAGGAACACACTTACATTTACACATCTGTGATCATACTGTGGCAATTTATAAATTAGGGCAAGAACAATATCTAAAGCCTTGTGGTCAAACTAAAATTAAAGTCATCTGTCCTGATTAACTGTTATATATAAATCAAATGTATATACATCTTTTCTTGGACAAATCACCAGAAGGATGGAACACTGTTATCAAATTGCTTTCTTATGGGTACATCTATGGGGTCTACAAATCTAGGACGCTCTAGCTCTCTACATGGATATCGTCATCTATGCACGCCCCCGAGACAAAGGCTGTCTAAATTCTTACCTTTACAAAAAAAGAAAAAGAAAAAAAGAAATAATAAACAAATCTAAACAAGATGTTCCCCCAAGCCATATTCCACATCTGATTTAATGAGATTATGCTCTTAGATTAACAGATAATCTGCACCATGCATAACACTCACCTGAGCAGAGAATCCCTTTGTGACGGGCACAGGAGAAGTCATCACACTCACAGAAGGTCCCGTAGATCTTGCCAAACTCAGACTCGTAGCACCAGCACTGGTCACAGCTACACTCCCCCCGTCCACTGCACACCTGCTTGTCTTCAGTTTCTCGACAGGCGGCGAGGTTCAGACTTCCCACTTCTCCCTCATGGCACTCGCAGTGAGCTCCGCGATATCCAGGCTCACACTGACACCTGCCACATGAGTATGTGCCCGCAAGGCTACAGCGTTTGCTTTTGGCCTGAGTGGAGCGAGTGCATTCGCATCCACACTGGTAATCCACCGACACCTCCAGGCGGTCCTTAAAACCAACAGGTTTAATGGTGAAACTCTTCTGAGTGCCCAGAGGTGGGCAGCTATGGGCGGACACACTTATGTTAAAGGAGACCTGAAAGTCAGAGATAATCACAGTTTAGTTTTAAAGTGTAAAAATGGTATTGGTCATGGTAAGTACACTTTAGAGTTTAGCTGAACTAAGCTAACTAGAGTATACTATAAACAATTACACTATAAAAATGTAAATAATAATGAAAAAAGACAAAAAAAATAATTTGTTGGTAACTTAATACATACTTTATGTATTTTAGATGTTTATTGACATCATAGATTACAATTACACACATATGACTAGTAATAATGTATAATGATTCAGAGTGAATACTGTCCTCATGAGCAGTACAAACAGCAGCTATACAGACTGGTAATGACTCAAAAATTCAGGTATCTGGAGCCATGCTGACTGCAGTGCATCCCAAAACTGCCAAATGGTGCATAGGGGAGGATCCCTGGAGCAAAAACGACCATCGAGGTGGTCCTTCAGATGCTAGATTGAGTTCAAGTCTGGGGAATTAGGGGGCCAGGGTAGTACTCTGAAGTCTTGGTCATGATCTACCGACTATTGTGTGACATACACAGCCGTGTTGCTGTAAGATTCCAATGATCAACAGGAATACCCAAATCAGGTAATAGTGCCTTTCCATGCCTTATTTACCCACCAAGCCAAATAATATAATATGATAGACCGTGTATTTTTGGGACAGGACTTTTGGGGATTTTGGGACATGGCACCAGGTTTTTTTTATATTCATGTCACAAATCATTTGAAAATGTTTAATAATGTATTAAAATGTGTTCCTGTTTTTACAAATCCCATTATTTTTACTTTTAATAAGCGGAGTTGAAATGTATTCGACAGCAAGAATAATCTCAACCTTAAACACAATGTACTGTATACAAGGTTAAATAAAGGTTTTTTTTCCATATGTTTTCTTTATCTCTACACTTAACATCCAGACCAACAAAATTCTAAAAAATATTTTGCTCAGAATTTTTAAATAAATAAATAAGTAACTACAATTAACCACATTAATGAAAGTAGCCATTTACTTACTCATTTTTATGCATTACAATATTGCTTTATATTGAGTGGGAACGTGGCATACTCGGTAACTTACAATCTTCTTATATGAATCATTAAGAATTACAGCAGATGACTGGGACCCCACCGTCTTGATGGGGTTTTGGAAGGAGATCCTTACATGACAAGTGCTGACATGGCCCCTGCTTGTCTCGACAGGTTTGGCTTAACAACTTCACGTTAATACAGCAGTCCTGCTTTTACGTGAATACATAGCTTCTATACATACCAAACTATAGCAATATTTGATTTATTATTTGTGCTTAATCACTGATTAACAAAACAGAAGTTGCATCCAACATTTTCTTGCTGTATCAAGTCAGAAATGTGTATCTTTTCACTTAACATAAGTACCTGGAGCATTTATTTTTGTGTAGGTGAATTACCAGTATCACTACATTGCACATTGGTACCATATTACGTAAGATAACAATTAATAACAAATAACAAACAAGAGTATGCTCCATAATTTGTTTCACTATACTCAACCCCTATGTTTGCCATCAAGGACACTACTTTAAACAAACTTAAACTACTGTAATAAGATAATTTGTTCAGAAATTAATCTTTTTCATTTAGTTTATTGAGGCTAGCACCAGACTAGTCCTGTATTATTAACTTTTCAATACCCATGACGTTCATTACGAACAACCCATGTTATTAAAATAAACGTTTGCTTTACGTCCACAGGAACTGGCAATTATCATGAGATAAAAATAGTAAATTTTAATAGTCAAGTCAAGTCCAATTTATTTATATAGCACATATAACAATGAATGCTGTCTCAAAGCCCGGAACAAAGTGGTAAAAGTAAATCGTTAGAAAAGTAAAATAAAGAGTAAAAAAGTTGTGTGAGTCCCTTAAAGAAATACATGACAGTAAGGAAGCCCATAATCTCATCATTTCCTTAACAACTTAATGAGGTACAGAATTGGATTAGCAAGGGATTTGAGTCACGAGGAAACTTTCTGAAACAACTGCATCTGGAGAAGAAAGAGAATAAAATAAACAGGAAGAAGAAGGGAGGGTGAAGAAAGAGTGGGATGTGCATGTTCTAAAAATAAGTACTGGACATGTAATATGTCCTGTAGGTCAACAGATCCTGTAATTTAGAGATGATGACTTCGTATTTCTGCCAGTTCCCTTTGGTACAAGATTTATTGGGACGCCTTCTATACCAGATGATATTTTAAAAAGAGAAAAGGGAATGATAGAAAAGTATCAGTAAGTCAGCTTGAGTTTTAGAGTCAGATCCTTCGTCTGAGCATGTACGAACAGGGTTGGCAGTAGATCCAAAGTCACTTAATCTTCAAAGTCACTCAAATTCTATGTTGGATATAATGACAAGTTTGCAGCCTTAAACAAAAGATAAACTAGTAAAGTAGTCATTTAAATATTGCATTGTATATCTGGTGAGATTTTGTTAGTTTGCATAATTTAATAGAATTTATTGTACCATTATTTAAATAAACAGGTAATTGTACACAAGTCTGTTCCTGAAATAGGACATGGTATTTTAACTTAATTAACCAGAACTGGGTGTACAAAATATTATATATATATTTTTTATATATTCATAAGCAATAACCAACTGTGGTACCACAAAAATGCACGAACAAATTAAAGACATTATAAATACAAATACATGTAAACTAACTCAAATGCATCTAGGATTGGATAAACCAATCGTATATAGGACGTGGTATCAGGCATGAGTGTGAAATGGGGGTTAGTTTGTTCTCTCTGCTTCCCCTTTGTTCAGTAAAAGAACCCTCCACTATTGTATAAGACCATTGAGATTCAGTGTCAGGCTCTGCAGAGCGGCCATTGGAAACCTGCAAAATACATATGAGCTCCAGTCTGCACTGTGTTCTGTTTGGTATAAAGAAACTGGCACTAGGGCTCGGTTTCTTATTTGGTCTGCCATGACAAAAGACAAGAGCCAAGCTAGTTTCAATAGGTAAGGCAAAGCTAGGCTAGACTATTCACTGAAACCTACATTCAGTCACGTTAGAGGAACGGCTGAAGAGGATGGATTCTTGGGGGCCAGTTCAGTACTTGGTGGTTGTACAAAGTAGTGGATTCCTAGTCAGAAGTGTTTAGAAGGTTTTGTGATTAGAAGAGTCAACAAAAAAGTGTTTTAAGGTTTTAAGCTCATGACATGTTTAATTTTTACAAGTAAATAGACGACATAGTGAATTAACTTACTTTTAATGACAGGGTTCTAGCAAGGAATTTTCATGTGTGCTAAAAAAGAAATCCAAATGTATGAAATCCTACTTTTATAAGGGCCAATTATTACAGAAAATTACAGACGGACTTTATATATATATATATAACTTTTTATATCTTTCAAACCTCATTTTCAGATCTAAATGCCAAGGACAGAGACCACTACAGGAAAAAAGCCAAAAAATCCAGACTGTTACGATTGAAAGGTGCAAAAACAAGCATAAAACTCTTTATCCAATTTATAATTTTCTTTTTTTTGTCCTGGAATTGTCTCAAACTGGGTCTTGCATACTAACAAGCCCCCTTGTTTGTTTACCCTTCAGTTGTAGTTTTCCATTGCTTTTATTCCAAAGTAATAACAGTCTCGGGCAGGACACTGAATGTGTTGTCTGAGAATACTGCTATACTTCCAGGACAAATTCCTTCACAACCCTGTTACAACTTTAGAACAGCTAGTCAAAGCTGAATAAACAGATTATGTAAAAACTTTGGGCCACGCCTTCAGTCTGTAAGTAAAAGGATATTCCTCTACTTGCACTTGCAAGTGCAAATGTACATCATTATTGCCTATCACTATTGTATTAGATTAGATTTGGGAGTTTACAGAGCTTGTCAGGTATAAATTTGGTCCGATATATACTGCTGACTTTTAATTACAACCAACAAAAAATAGTTCCAAGAATAAACCTTTGACTTTTGAAAGTCAAATAAGCTTGAAAAATAAGCACTGTATATGTTTTGTCATATCAATTGCCTCACACTTTCTCGTCTCGTAGAAACCAAGTTTAAAAGGAACTAATGTCTTTTAACGATGAATATGTGCAATACATAACATCCGATCTAACTTACTGTGTCCCCGATTTTTAAATCAGCACACTTCCGCAGACCCGTAAGAGGTTTTCCATCCTGACAGGTAGCAGTAAATGCAAGGCTGAGATCCTCAGGATGATCCCACACACTTAGCTCCACCTTAGAGCGGATGTTCTGTATGCAAACAAACAAAAAACCCTTCTTGTTCACATCCACACATTGAAATGTCACACAATATGTATGCTTCAGCATTGACAACTCATAAATCTACTCTGTCTGTCAAATTGTAATAATATAGAAACACATTCTACCATATTTTAGACCAGGTAATTACAAAAGTTTTTTCAAAAGGTCCTACTTTTATTCTTTTATTATTAATACTTATCTCAATGATATCATGAAACCACTGAAGAGAGCATAGAATGCTTCTTTTCTCTAACGTTGTGTAATCATTTGATTTCACTCAGCATTTTTGTGCATAAACAATTCAGGCTTTTCCAAAATATACTTTAGAAAATGCAGGATAATCTCTAAGAGCCAATCAAATCCCTACCATAATATTACAAATGTTATGGCAGATTTCGTATTTGACCGTTTATATACAGGTGATAGGTACCATATATATTCCAATTCATTCAGCCCATCTTTTATCAAGGTACAAATTACATGTCACTGGATTGACATTCCTGTTTAAATGTTTTTATAATTAAGACATGTACACACAATCTAACAAATCCTCCAGATTTGATAAAGAGTCACTTTAAAGTATATCAAGTCAGAGATGCGTGAGGAGTCGTTATGGTCTTTTGGACGGTCACAGGTGGCTTGATTTTTACTGCAGGTGGCTTGATTTTTACTGCACTCACAGAAATGGGTTAACTAAAATGTGCATTTATAAAATGTTACCACCTTTTAAGTATTTACATTTTAATTGTACAAGAGTTTACATCTCTCACATTAAAGTAAGGTTTTTTTTTAAGTAAACAAAACTTACATTATATGCCGTGACAATAAGCTGGAGTATGTTTTTGGAGCTTTTGTCTAGAATCTCCACTGTTGTTCCCGGTATTAAAGCAGTGAAGTTCTGAATAAAAGGGAAAAAAAGAAAGTGATGGATTTAGGTATTATTTATTAAGTCAAAGAATACAATAATAAGATATAATAAAGTATGTGCTTTAAGTGCCCTTTTACATAAAAGTTACAATACCTTATAAAGAACATAATGTCTTTTGGTCACTGCAAAAATCAGGAAAATGTTGTTCTCGGCCAACTTCTCTCCAAGGAGAGCTAATGAAGGGTAATCCTGGGGAAGGGATTTATAACAATACAATAAAGATAAACCATATAAAAAAGCATCAAACAGAATCCTTCAGAACCCAACCAAGCTACATATTTTCAATTAAGGATTTTAGGCAAAACTGAACAACTGGTTTTATATTGTAACTGATAAAAAAGCTGAAAGAATCTCTCATATTGACTTTTGTCACTGTAACATTTCAAGTAGATTACTACTTTATTTAATGAGATTTTAATAGATGTTAAGGAGGCTTTCTCTTTGTCCAGAGCCGGAGACATCTGTCGAAATATAATAAAAGTGCCACAGCTGCATAAGAGACTAAAGATTTAAAGTCTTTAGGGTTTAAGATGAGAAATGCTATTTTAAATACCCCAAGTCCCTTTGTTAGTATTTTAGACCCATGACCTGGTTACATACACAAACTCTAAATAGAGTAAGTGAAGATTGAACAGATGTGAAGAGAAGATAAACTTGTGTACTTTTTTGAACATAATGTATAACGCTTACTAGTTAATAATCATTTTTGATTATTCTAATATTCTTACAAAATTGTTTCCCCTTACATTATGTTGTAAATAATTCATTTCAACTGCTTTTAAAATGGTTTAAAGGTAGTCAATAAAAAGTACTAATTTGGATGTTTGTAGGCAACAGGCAGAGAGTGGGTAATTGAGTGGGTAGTTGACTGTAGTGTCTTTAAGCCTACTCTTTTACTCTACTTAAAAATGTGCTTTTCTAAAGTGTGGAAAATAAATCAATTGAAGTAAATACTTCATTTAGTTACTAGGTATGAAAAAAGAATAAAAAAATGATGAGCATCAATGCAGGACAGAAAACTGTATGAGCTGCTTGTATTGTTACCACTTGTCTTTACATACAGTATATTGTTGTCAATAACAATAATCAGTTAGTGAAGTATATTTCCCTATTTCTCTCACCCATTTAGACATTTTGTATAATTCCCCGTCAATACTTCTCTGCTGCTTGCACCTCTCCAGGGCTTACCTAGAAGAGCTACAGAATGGCATCCCAAACACATTTGGAGTCATCTGCTTCTACTTTACACCGACCAGCAATGGATTATTACAAAAAGCCATCTAATTATTATAGAAGCCATCCTTATTACAAAACCATGCTATGCCTTATGTGTATTTCCACTACTTGAGGAGGCAGATGCCATATTTTCAGACACAGACAACTGTATATGTTGAGAACTCTTGACTTGCATTGGTGGTGGATTTAAATGAACTTCTACTCAAGTCTACTTTCACATCAGCTGTTTTATAACTTCAGGAATAAAGGAAAAACAATTAGGCACAGTATTTGCCTCCAATAAAGTAGTTCAGAACTTAGCTTTGAGGTAAGCCAGAAAGAGCCAAACTTTCTTAGCAACAAAACAAAGTCGACAACTGGTGCTCATATGTGACCGCAGAGACCCGAATAAAATACCACCGTTTCATTGCCAGTGGTTTGACCAGATTTAAATGATTACTCAGGAATTCTAACATGGGCCCCGTCTTACCATTTTGGTTGAAGCACTGTATTCGTTCTTTTCATTGAGGTGGCACTGGCCATCGTGGGGCTGAATAAGTCCGGCCAGCTTGCCATCCAAAGCCAGATGGTGCACATCATCAGTGACAAAAACCAGCAGGTGATAGGCTTCTTTCCTCCAACCTATTCTCTCCTACCAGAAATGAGAAGAAAGCAGTTATGCCTCAACAAGCAACAAAGCAAACGATCCATTGAAATTCAGCTGTATAAAATACATATGAAACATATATTGGTATAGAGGGGCATCCTTCTATTTTGGTGTGTGTGTATGTGTGTCTGCTCTATCCAGGATGTTCTTGCAGCCAATGAAAAGCTCAGCTAGCCTGTTGGAAAAGCATTTATGAGAATAAATGAGTAGTGTCCATTACAACATTGCTTCACCTAATTTCCACTACTTTTTAAAAGCTGCATTACCAATAAGCTGCACGCCAGGTATTGATAGAACTACAAGGACCTTAACAGATTCTGGCTCAATTTGCAGGCTCTAACTAACCTTGCACACAGTGGCCTGTAGAATGGCATCAAATCCACCTTCAGGTGCGTCCCTGTTGCGCGATACTTTCTGCTTCTGCACCTCCTCATTGAATCTGTCCACCTTATCAGTCAGAGATAAGAGGTTACGGAAGCCGAAAGAGGGCACACAGTTTGGGAATAGCTTGTATCTGTGAGTCCAAACAAAGAAGATCATTTAATATCATCAGTTAACCTGGACAGTGTCATGAAAAATCTGTGTAATTCAGTATTTTTCACTTAAATCAAGAAAGAAAGAAAATGAAACTGGACCATTGGCACTTCCACATCTCAACCCAGGAAGAATTTTGATAACCA
>JAYDZG010000010.1:6537992-6554994 GCA_034509265.1 Microcambeva bendego
TCAAATGGAAAATCTGAAAGAAAATTAGACGGGTTAAGTACACGCCGGGCGACTTTTGTTTAAACTGTAGACAGTCTTTGTTGTGTTCAATGTAGGAGCATGTGAAATGATTCCTGAGGTGTGTTATGCTGGTGTTATGTCAGTTAATTTCAAAACTAGAAGTGTTACAATTTAAGATCAACAAGATGATCCAAGTGGTCAGCTGCACACCAATATAGCAGCAATTACCTAGACTTGAAAAAGTTGGCTGCCAATTTAACATTCAGGTCATTACAGTGCATAAGAATGTAAAGCTGAATGGAACTGTGCCGATTTATTTGGAAATGGAGATAAACCGATAATTTAGTTTGTTATTCCTTTGAAATTAATGGTAAATACAGTTGAGCTAATCATCTGGCAAACGTTTTATCCCAGGGTACCAGAGTAGGCACATAAGATTTATATTATTAATGTGAAAATCAGGATCTTGGGCCAGATAACACAAACTATAGACTCTCTGGAACACTAAAGCTATTACAAACATAAGTAAATCAATTTCTAATTACAAGAAGAAGAGCAACAATTCCCTGTTCTGGTGAAAAGAAACTTTATATGCAGCCACTTACTTTCTTGGTTTGGGTAAAAACTAGTTCCTCTTCCGAACGAAGAGTGACAGTTCGGCACTTCTGAAAATCAAAGAATATATATAAATTATTATATTAATGATAATAATAAAAAAGTACTTTAGTGCACCACTACTTTTTTTCCCCAACCATACACCCTGTTGTACTTCTATTAACACACTCAGCAAACAGGGCCAGACGTAGCCTAGTTGTTTAGTAATCTGAAGGTCGCCGGGTCAAACCTCACTACACTAGGTTGCTGCTGTTGGGCCCTTGAGCAAGGCCATTTAGCATAATTCTTCAGACTGTATACCATACTGTAGGTCACTTTGGATAAAGGCATCTGCAAAATGCTGAAAATGTAAATACATTACAGCTACCATTTACAATTGAATCATTGGCTATTACAGCAAAGGCTCATTAAAATCTAGTTTTTTTTTTCTTTGTAATCATACACCCAATGAAATAAAATCAAACACCCTTTGGGTACAGGTTTCTATCCATCCATAAACAAGACTGCTCATCGACATGGGTTTAATGAATAAAAGGGTATTAGAAAGAGACTACACTTTATTGAATTTGGAATTGCATGATAGCTCTGGAGATGTTAAACTTGCCTGGCTTATAATAATCCTATATACATGACCATAAAGAAAATAATGCTATAAACTCAAAGAAATAACAAGTATCGACTGGCTTCAATAGAACACCAGTGCAAGACATAGATGCAGTTTTGACGAATGGTCAACATTTTTACAACATTATTGCTATATATTTGAACTAATATAAATAAAATGTGCATGGAATTTGTAGCAATGCAGAGAATATTGCTACCTTATTGGCAAGACTGAATCCTGTATCTGCCAACACTCACACATCCATGCAAACACACACAGAAGTGGGCCTAATGAAAAACAGGCATCTTCCTGATGCTCACCAGAGTCGAAGCAGAAGTCCCTGGGCTCTTGCTTGATGGCCATTGTGTGGAAGGACGTCTGGGGTGAAGCCATGTTGGGGGCACCCTGCTCAGGGTAGCGAGAGTCCAACACCTCCTGTTTAAACCCTTGCTGATGAACAGGAACCAACGGCTCAGACATCTGCCGATGATACGGAGGCCGTCCATCTCTGGGTGAAGTGCTTGGTGCTTGGGAAATAAAGTTGGGCTTTGCCTGACTCTCAGAGGGAAGAAATGGCAAACAGGGTTCAGAGAGCTGGCGCTGGAACCTTTAAAAAGAAAAGAATAAGAGTTCTTAAAAATCAGTTCAAGATTTATGCATCAAGTCAAGACTAACTGTACTGTAAGTCGCTTTGGATGAAGGCATCTGCTAAGAGCATTGAGGATTAAAGGCCTTGCTCAAGGGCCCAACAGCAACAACCTGACAGTGGTGAGATTTGAACCGGCAACCCTCAGATTACCAGTCCTGTACCCTAACCACTAGGCTAATCAAGACATAACCCATCATTGTTTTTTTTTATTGAACAACCTTGTTCCTAGCTCTACTTAGTAATGCGCCAACGGCATACCCAGAATTCCCTGTCAACTTTCAGATATCCGCCGGCAGCTCCCCAATCCATCCATTTCCCATGGGAGTCAAATTAAGACCGCACTCATAAAGAGGAGCATAAAACTCCACCACTGCACCAAAAAAAATGACGAAAAAAAAAATGCCTGAGCTGTGAAATTTCCCCGGTGACCCACAGTGTCTCACCTGTGTTCATTGTTAAAGTGGGTGTTGTGGTTTAGAGGTGGACACGGCACGGCGAAAGGCGGAGTCTGGCTGGGTAATGGGATAGTCCTCTGACTGAGGTTGGAGTTGCTCAATCCTGGCTGGCTTTGAATGGTGCGTTGACCTATTGTAGGGTTGTGGAGGAGAGGAGGAGTTTGTTTGTGCATGGGGTGTGTGGTGGCAGAGTTGCATGGTGAGACAGGAGTTGAAGGGGGCGTCAATGGCTTAAATCCGACTGGAGGCTTTCTTTCATAGGCACTGCAGTGGGTAGAAAGAGAGAAACAAAGCAAATGTTGTACTTGTAGTGAACAGTGTACTCAAGAAAGTTAAACCAAAAGAAGGTTGGTGGGGAAAGCTATACTTTTGAAATGCTAAATTATAGTTCATAACAGACTTCATAACTGATTCATCACATAGGCCAGCAGTTCTCAAAGTGGTTTGTTTGATCGCTGCTAGAAATAAATGCTGTTAGATGTATAACGAGGAGATGCATAATGCATGTCACTTGTATTTGTTCAATCCTGTAAACCCCTAATAAATAGTTAGTGGGATTCCACTATTAAACCGGACAGGAGAACAAATTGTTAAATACTCCAGTATGTTCTATGACGACCCATGTTTGTACTCAAGGCTTACCTGTAGTTATAAAGGCACTTTTCTTCGTACAGCATGGGACTCCTGTCCTCGTTGCAGGGGGAGAGCTCTTTGGATGGACTTAGTTCTCGTTTAATCTTGGTTGGTGGAGGACCATGAAACATCACTAAGAGAGACAATAGATTGAAAGCATAGTCATCCAGGGCATCTAATCGAACACATCAACACAAAGAATAGTGCAGGGCCTGTGATGGAGCGGCCTACTCTACACCATTAATCGTCTGACTGTGAAGTATAAAAGCTGCATCCCTTGTCCATCAGGACTGCGGTATGGCACAACACAAGCAATCAAAGCGCTCCATCATGGGGCGAGTCAATACTCGTGAATCAGAGCCGCCATAATTCAATGATTGTGAATGATTTTCCCTCCCCGCACTGTAACCATTAGCCTGTAGAACTCTGCATCAGCACCCATATCTGGCGCCACATAATGGCCGAAGAAACTGGATCCCAGGGCAGCGTGCAACATCAGCCAAATAAATCAAGTTGACTTTACAGGGTTTAGGAAATCACATAGAACAGGCACACAAACAGAAAAGTACCGAAAGATGTGTGCTCAAAGCTGCCCTGCATTGTATTGTTATCAAAAGTAAAAGCTTTCTTTAATCTACATTAGTGCATGGGGGGGTTTAACAGATGGCCAGATGTGCTATACCGCTCTGAAAATAGACATTTTACAGAAGTTGACCTCTGCTCTCACACACATGAAAAATATCGCATGGCACTGTACAGTCAGAGAAAAAGTATATTCATGCCCTAAGGACCATGCAGAGTAAACAACACCACAGTATAAAACTGAAATCCTAATGCATTGGAAAGGTTAAAATAGCTCGACACACCAGGACACCACACCCTGGACCCAAGATTCAACATTACTCCCAGAAAAAAATAAAAGTTAAGAAAAATAATTGGAGTAATAAAAACCCATATTTTTTATTACTCAAGCATTTCTCCTGGCTGCACCACAATGGCCAAACTCTTATATTAACGACTTACAGTCAATGTGTCATGAGTAGGAGCAGTGCTAAAATCCCTCAGCTTCTGCAGCTCTATTTAAGTGCAGAGGCATCCACCCTCTGAAATCCAGTCCATTCCAAAAGTTAGACTAAGTGCATGAAAGTGTGAAATCAGATTATGAGCTCATGCTATGCAGCATCCAATATCAATCTAGTAATTAAAAAAAGGTGGCAGACATGCGCTGCTCAGACAGTTCCAGCCAAAATAAAGTGGGTCTGCTGATACGATTCCTTCAGAAACCTTACCAGCAACATTTATTATTAAACTCCCTACTAAGAATCAGTAACCCCACGAAATCAACATGAGTGCCCAGGTACTTGACACCATTTCTATTTCTCATCCTTTCAAACATTTAACAACAAATCAGGACAAGACATGAATAATAAATAACTCAGTCCAGTGTAAGGGGTTTTATTCAAAAATGTATGACCAGGGAGAAATATTAATGAATCCTGGGTACTTACAGCTGTCTGACTGGAAATCTGGAACAAACTGTTCATCATCAGGCACTTGGGCTGTAGACAGATGACCAGGGGAAACGAAATAAATACACACTGATTATGTCCCATGAGTAAGCAAGATTATACAAGAGAGAACACTTACCTTCAGCAATCCAGATTTCCTGCAGCTGACTGAGGTCCTGGAAGAGTTCTAAAGTAGACACATGGCAAACACACTGAGCAAAGTGCACGACTCGAAGTGTTTTAAAGAAAAATCACACACACACAAGGACAAATTCTAATTACAATGAATAAATGACATTACCTTCAGTGTCCTGAGCGAGTTCTGTGTCTACAAACTTTCTCTTCCGTTCATTGACTGGTCTGTTGTAGGGTTCTTCCAGCTGAGATGATTTCTGCAATGAAAAAAGAAAAGTTATTATGGTCTGATCCAAACTCAATTCTACTCTGTATTTAACTGCATTGTATAACAACTAAAATAAAATGTACTTACAGTACTTGGAACCATGAATGGTACTTGCTGGTCGTAAAAGCCATCCATCACACCAGGGTCTTAAAAGTTCCCGGGTCTGGCTGGTCGTTCAAAAGCAAAGGCTATATGTAGCAGTCTTTTTTTCTATATGAAAATAAAACATCTACATGAAGCCCATTTGTACATTTATACTCCATTATGCCATACGACTGTCTGGCTATTTCTGATCCCTCTTCACTTTTGTTTTTAACTTTATGAATCAGATTAAAAGCCTGAGAGAAATTACATACAATCTCTCATACAGAAAACCAGCAATCTGTCTGCTCATGAGTCCAAACACAATGGTTTTTGTTTTTTAACTATTTTTTAGAAAGATGTTTCATTTATAGATGCCTTAATGATATGCCAAGGTACTAACATTTGGCAAATTACATAATTGGCAAATTTCATAACCCTAAGGAATACATATCAGATCATCATCAGGCAGCCAGACAAGCATACAATAAGACAAGCTTCATGTCTACAGCTAACATAAAACAGTACCTTAATGGACACCGAGCAACCACTGCACATTTTAATCGCCCCCATTTACTTTTATGGAGAGTGAGCGAGCAAAAAAGGGATTAAAAGTGCACATGACTCATTTTTAGATAGCTGACATGGAGAAAGTAGAAAATAAAACACTATCGATTAAATGAGCCATGACCAATTTTCCATTAGCCACATCATTAAATTGCCAACTATGCATGTAAAAACTAATAATCTAATCTAAAGATAATAAAGTGTAGTTTTGCAGACCATTTTAATTGCGAAAATATAAAAAAAACTGTAAGAGAAAAACTCAGAGAATGCATGCACTTAAATTAGAGAGTCAACACAATGCCCGAGACATTTAGCTAATTAAAGCTAAATAAACGGTCTTCGTTTCGAAGTGTAAAATAAGGACTGCAGTTTAACGTCGTCTGTTAAAAAGAAATAAGCATTATTAAGACAAAAACTCCTAAAACGTAGTGTTAAATGTTGCCCTAGTCACTCAATATTTCGAGTTAGTGAATTCGAGGGTAACTCATGACCTGTCTGGGCGGATTAGACGCCAATATTTCACCACATGCATATAAACTTGAATTTCTATTTACCTGCAAATCTGTTATATATATATAAGAAACAAACAAGCAACAGCTTTAATAGGTTTTTTTTCACGAACTTTAAAGAATAACACAAATCTTTTGAAAAAGCCTTAAATGTTACGAACTGCTGCTTTGAAAGATGCGTCGTAACTGAAAGCTGAAAGTGCTCAGCATTTCTTTGAATGTGTGATTAAAACACTTGCAAATTTGCTTTCGAATTAATAATAGAAACTGTAATATTAACAATTATAAGCAGTAATGATAAGAATAATAAGGTTTCTCGCGCGCGCGCTCGCTCTCTGTCACTCAATCAGTTCTTAAACAACCGCTTGTTTTTCCTCAATGAACTGAAACCTGATATGCCAGCGACAAAGTCGGACCTACATTCACAAACACAGGCACAGTCGGCGTAAGAGCTAAACTCTCCCAAACGACAAGCTTACACCTAGAACCTTCGAAAAACAAAAAAACAAACGAACGCCAAAACTTAAAACTTGCAATAAAATGGTTGCCAAAGTAAGCCTGTGTAAAATAAAATGGCGTTCCATTTTGCTCAAAGCCAAATAGCTGCTGCATTTGCAGTTCAGAGTCGCAGAGAAACTTAACCGCTGTGAAGAGAAGCCGCTTTTTGAAAGCCTGTTTTTTTAAATTATATTTTTGCATAAACTCCTCTCACCCTATAGAAAACGGTGCGCACTCGATGAATGAAGTGAAAAGCCGCTGAAGACTGTATATCCGTACTAAAGCTCCGCTCCCGCTGTGCTCGCGCTATAGATGCTCTCTGTTCGCTTCGCAAAACTTGAATGAGATGTTGTAAATGGACTGGCTAGGTTTTCCCTTGGGGTCGACGGACCCAGCTCCTTCTACGCAATTGGATACGGATCCCTGTCAATCAATTCAAACAACCAATAGTATGTCAGTATTTCATGAATTATGCATAAGCGCCATTGGACCAATCAGGAAAAACTTTCGTCCTATTTTTATGAATGACCGGGTTTCATTCATATTCACAGTCAGCACGATTTGTTGTTATCTCCCTCGCCACAGGCTCTTAAAGGGACATGCGTGGCAAGTTTTCTGATCAGGGTCGCCGTGGATTACACTCCCTTTCTGACACAACCAGGGGTAAATTAAACAAGCTAGGATTATCAGTGACGCATTGTTTGAAGTGATAGTTAATCACACTCCCTAGAGACACAGACAGAACATATAGACAAGAATGGAACCAATGGGGGACATGTACAGTTTGGTGAAAAAAGTACTTTCACAGTTACATCTCATGGCAATGTATAAACTAAAACATAGCACAACGAGGCTTAGATCTATTTATTATTTAAAAGAACAAAACGATCCATTGCAGACATGCCTGCTGAACAATTGATCTTTATAGGCAGTCTATTGTTGTTTTCTTTTCTCAGCTGCTCTCGTTAGGGGTCGCTACATCGGATGATCATTTGTATTATTGATTTGGCATAGTTTTTACACCGAATGCCCTTCCTGACACAACCCTCGGATTTATCCCTACCAGTGTGTGTCAGTGCTAACTATGTCAGTGCTGTAATGTTTTTGAGGAAATTCTTAAAAATAAACAACTTACATTATATTTTCAGCATTTAGGAGATGCCTTTATCCAAAGTGACTTACAGTAAATTATACAGTCTGAGCAATGAGGGTAAAGGGCGTTGCTCAAGGGCCAAACAGCAGCAACCTGGCAGTGGGGAGGTTTGAACCAGCGACCTTCAAATGACTAGTTCTGTACCTTAGTAGGCTACTGCTGGCCCTGCTTATTATTATTATTATTATTATTATTATTATTATTATTATTATTATTATTATTATCATCATCATCATCATCATCATTATTATTATCCTGTATCCTAAAGAGAAACTTGATCCCATCACTGCAAACTAAGAATCAATCTTGCTTATGCAACTTGGCAGACATTTGATCCGCAATATCAGCGATAATATAAAGTGAGCCCATATAATTCTTTTAGACAGCCTATGGTCTATAATTACCAACCCACTTCTCTGCACATTACTGAGAATAATTCTCCATCCAGTGTAATAAAATATCTGCAAAATCCAGCAAGCTTTAGAAAGACATCATTTAGTGGGGATGGTTACAGTACAAAAATACCATAACAAATGACATAGTGATATCAGAGCTATATTGCCTAAAACAGGCTGAAATGTAGAAGTATTCTTTTTTTAATCTGCTTTAGTAGGTCATATGTAGATGCACTGGAGGTGAGGAAGGCAGACAAAAGCCTAAATAATAAATCCAATCATATTGGTCATACATACAATTGTCACTTTGACACACCCTCTCTAGAATTAAAAGTGATCATTTATTTTCTTTAATATAAGTACTAGAAACATGCACTGCAGCAAGAACCACATAATTAGTGCTACAGTGTACAAGCCTGTCACGTTCAAAAAATGCCACTGAGAATAATGAGTGAAATGACAGCCATGTTGATGTCAGCAAAATTCAAAAATAATTTCATCACACCTAATAAATAGTAATAAATATATTTCAAAATGTCAAAAGATACATTACTGTGCCATATTGCTATTCAAGTTTGGTAACACCCCATGGAGTGAAAAGAAATCTATGATAATCAAAAGTGAGTGGCATATCTGAAAAGCTGGTTAAAAATCTGTCAGATGCAGATGGCTGATAAAATTGGAATGAAGCGAAGTAGCAGCTCTAGGCTTCTGATAGTCTTTCAAGAGACAAGATGTGACTTGCGGACTATTAATAGTATATAAAGAGATAATTCCTGTCTCATTATCTCTGAGTGCCCAACATGCCCAGTCTTCATCCATTGGCCAAGCTACTTGTTGTATAATCAGCATGTAAGTACTTTTCGGCTTTGTCAAAGTAAAAGTAGCCAAATATTACGTATTGCTAACTGAAAATATGTGGCAGTTTAAAGCGGTAGTATTTGGTTGATTTGGTCAATGCTCCATTATGACAAAGTAATTAATTAAAAATACAAAACAAACAAACAAAAAAATATCATATGTACATAAGTATTCACAGTATTTGCTCAATACTTTGTTGAAGCACCTTTGGCTGCAATTACAGCCTCAAGTCTTATTGAATATAATGCTTCAATCTTTTTGCAGAACCTTTCAAGCTCCATCAGGTTGTATGGGGAGTGTCCATGCACTTTCTTGTTTGTAATTACTTTGCAAAAAAAAATCATAATGAGGTATTCTGTGTAGAATTTAGAGAAAATTTGTTAATTTGTTTTACTCCTAACACCTAATGTAAATGATGCAAATATTTGCCTTTGTTGTTATGTAGAGTTAAAGGAACAACTCATTACATAATAAAAAAAGAAATGATTTACATGGTGTGTTCGAAAACAGAGGTAGCTTTTAACGTCATCCCGTGTGCTCCTGAGGAGGCTGTTCCAAATTTTACATGCCTTAAATTCCTGACTACTAAGTCACCTCCAAATAGTAACACAATATTCAGAATTAAACGTGTCAGCATTGGATGCTCACTCATTCGATAGGGACATGAGAAAAAAGCACTTGACAGCCAATGTGAAGCGAAAAAGGGAGTGCATATCATGTCAGTGAATTGCTTTTGATTAATGAGCATAAAGGTGTACGACTGTATTTAGTTGCAAGTTCGGGCTCATCAGAGAAGTTTGCATGCCTTCGTTAGATGTTATTCGAGATGCTAGCGCCACCTCATCCCATTGTTTTGAATGTCACAATGAAATTAAAACATGATCTTATCACTATATAGAATAACTTGACTTATAAGGCGATGAAATAGAATGCTCAATAGTTAGACAGCTTCCTAGGTAGACAGCAAAAGAGCGAGGCCGCTCCCGATGTTTTCAAACACACCCATACTGTATATTAAGTGTATACTAACAATATGAACTACAGGATTAGTTTGATTAGACTAAGTTGGGTTGAAAGCTGGTATTTTGTCAAGAGCAAACCCAACCTAGTCTAATCAAATGACCTGTAGTGTAATTGCTTGTATAGACATAGAAACACTAGATGTCATCTTAATTATATTTACTATGTCACATGTTTTTTGTTTCTCTAAGTGGTGCTATTATTGTTTTAACCAAAATCTCTACACTGGGTTACGGTTAGTAACAGAAATGAGATTAACATGATGCTTCTAGTCTAGAAATGGATTCTCCCCATAATATGTTTCAGACATGTTTAGTGAATATTAATCTGTAGCTTGCTTAGATCCATGGACTAAGCAGCACTCAGCTGTTGAACCGCATATTACACTGCCAGAAGATATTATATATGCCTCAAATGAAAATCCAGTCTAAATAAATACTTACTTTTTATAAGCTGTTTAGCTGTTATTTTAGATTTCTGTATTATGTTTAAAGAACTTAAACACCTCTTAAATGAGACTAAAATGTAATCAATCTAAATGAAGGATGAAGCCAGTAGTTCCCATTATTAGCTATGTGTTTTAGCTGACACACCCAAATCAACAACACCAGGATCAGTTCACAACCTTTAATTCAATAAATCGTTTGTCCACCAACATAAATGACTAGAAATAATGAGCAATAATGAGCAGTGTCATAGACAAGAGACAAAAGGGTCAGAAAGGAGCAACCAGTCCTTTTGTTTTAGTTAGATCTCTGTCCACAGAGCTGGGATTGTGCCTGGACCCTGGCAGCTACTAAATGCAGTACTGATTACAGTAACTCGACAAGGACACAGGTTTATACATAATTATAAAACATTCACACCGACAGATGATATGGGCTTTACTGCATTTGTCATTTAATGCTGTTTATCTGTTTCAGCTAAGTATAGGGTTACATTTAGGCCTTGGCTGGACCTACACACAAGGTCAAAAAATAAGAGAAATAAAAAAGACCGCTCTGTTTTAATACAGAGAGTTTCTTAGTATCAGCAGTTACTACAATGACCTCATTCGGACAGAATTATCACAGTGTTAAATGTATGGCGCACACAAGACACAAGCATCACACCCTAATAACTGAAAATTTTACATTCATGTTTACATTTATGCATTTGGCAGATGATTTTAACTTATAATCGAGTCAGAATACAATCCTTTAAAGCAATAAATGGCAAAAGGCCTTGCTTAAGAGTCCAACAGTGATAGCTGTTGAGGGTCTTCAATCCTTAAAGCATTGGGTAATAAAACAGCATCATACCTGTCACTGCTGAGATTAAGACAACAACGTTCTGACAAAAATAGGATATGAAACCACACTAGCAGTGCATAATGCATTAGCAATATATTGCTTTTTGGCCACCTAACGTTCATTTGTGATTTTAAAGAGGAATGGTCATGCAGTTAAATAGTAAAAATCACACAAACTTAGGTAAGATTTTATTTATCTTAAGGAAAATGAAAGGCTACTAAACTAAGTAACAGTAGTAAGTTAGAGCTGAAGTTTACTGATATTGAAGTGTTTTATTACGTACTAGCATCAAAAATGTATAATGGGGTTGTGTTGTGAGGTTTTGTTTATGAGAGAGAGAGAGAGAGAGAGAGAGGAAGGTAGGTTTGAAGCAAAGTCTTAAAAGAAGAAAATGAAGAGCTGAGGTGAAGAGATTATAGGAGTGAAAATAGGTCTCTTGTTAGTTCCAAAATTTGGATTACTAAGTGTGCATGCTGGGGTATTAGGGTGCACAAGGTCTGGTAGGTAGACCAGAGCCAGACCATTAAGGGATTAATGTGTTAATAACAGAACTTTATATGTCCCAGGCTCTTTTTGCAATAATACATTTATGCCATAACTTTAACTTCAGCCTTGTGACCATTCCCCTTTAAGACATCCATCTGCACAGTGTGTGATGAGAGGCCTACATTTAATTTGGCTACAGTACAATAAATGACAATGACTTACTATATGCTTGCAACACAGTACAAATTCTGAAACAGAATACGCTCTGGCAAAATGACCTAATCAAATGTCACTGGAAATCCTCATGACTGATCTTAATTTCTGCATTAATCGAGAACTTGGATGAATTATGAACTAATTAGCTGGGGTAAATTCTGGGTATAACAAACACACCCTTTTGTGGACATTTGTCCACTTTATATTGTTTATATTGTTTATATTCTGTTTTAAATTTTGTCAACATTAGTAGAAACATTTTTCTTCTCTTTTTGCATTTAGAAATTTCTATTTTAAAACAAATGTATATTTATTTCTGAATTACTATTTTGTTTTATAGATTTAGATTAAAAATACTCTTTTCATCACTTTGAAAAGAAATTTGTTCTCCGCATTTAACCTAATCCGTGCAGTGAAACACACACATATACACACTAGTGAACACTAGGGGGCTGTGAGCACACATGCCCGGAGTGGTGGGCAGCCCCAGCCATGGCACCCGGGGAGCAGTTAGAGGTTAGGTGCCTTGCTCAAGGGCACTTCAGTCCTGACCTGTCGGCTCTGGGAATCGAGCCGGCAACCTTCTGATTACAAGGCCAGTTCTCTAACCACCAGACCACGGCTGCCTCAATGTGGCTGAGCAGTCAGAAAAGCATGTCCCTGTTGGTTGTTCAGTTTGACTGTATGTAACGAATAAACCTTGATTTGATTTTGATTTGATCCTCTCCTCACATCACGTTATTTGTGAGAAATTAATGCAGAAAATAAGACAATTCCAAAGGTTTTGCAGTCTTTCCTTAACTACGTCATCTGTTGTATGTATTTTCATGGTGCCAAACCATGTGTTCTTTGAAAAATGTATTTTCTGTAAAAAAAGCAAATATAGAAAGACAGTGGGATAAGATAATTAAGCAAAATGTCCAGTAATATGTGAATGAGAATGTGACATGGTTTGCGACAATCATTAATCTTTATCCTTTTTGCTTCAGCAGGCATGCAGTGGTCTAACTGTAGAGAAAATATAAACACATCTATATATACACAACTACTAAAAGCCATTCTAAATTGTAAAATAAAAGGAAATTGTAAACATGCACTCATAACCAAACCACATCTTTAAGCACCAGAGGCCCATTAAAGACGACTGTCCGATAACCACAGTGACCAATGAAGTGCTGCTAATACAATTTATTATTGTCTTGTATACCGAACAAACAGGATGCAACAACACTGGCTGCAGATCTTACAGTCTGATTCTCTGGTTATCTTGACAAGGCTGTACTCTGTAGGACCTTGATACTGCATCTAGGATTTGGTGTTCTTTAAAGGGAATGTGAGGCAAAGTAAACCAGAATGCCTCATTTCGAGAGAGTACGGGTCTCCCTGTACAATCAGTACTGATCTAGATTAAAGGTAAAATCTCAAGATTTAAAACTAATTTTAGTTTCCACAGTGAACCTACTGGTACTTATAAGAGTGCACTAGTTTTAAATGACTATGACTGCGTTTTTCTATCAGGGACATTTGTTTATGTCAATCATGTCACCGAGCTAAGACCACTACAGTCTCTGAGTTTATAGTACAATAATCTACACATTACAGAGTTAAACACTTTCATATAAGCACACGTGGCTCTCAGACTATACAACTAGTGCATGATGGGGGAATATTCAGTCTGATCAACTCAGTTATGGCTAGTTTACTTCACAGCATATTTGGTGTCCAGCCATCAGAACAACAGTACAGTGTTTTTTTTTAATTATTTTTATTTGACCCTGGTACAAGCACAGGAACAGATAATTCTCATTCGTGAGGATGTTGTAAAGAAGTGTTTTAACACCTGTCCTAAGACTTGGAATTATGATCTGCTGGTTTGGTGTAATTATGTATAGAGTTTCATATGAATGATACTGCCTGAAATAGAGAGGTTATATTTAGGTGGCTTCAATGCCAAGGTGAATCAGATTCAGCTGCAGGGTTACACTAGGGAAAAGCAACATTGGGCAGTGTACTAAATGTCTAAATAGACTGATTAGCAAAAATCACATGGACTTGTCCTCTGTAAGTTACTCCTCTAGTTGCTGAATAATTTAATCAGTTGGCATTGAAATGACCACCATAGCTGACCTACTTATAGAGTGTTTACAGACTTGGTCTGAAAACAAACCTGAGATTTTAGATAAATTTAAATTCCTGCTGTTCTACCTAAAGCTCTCCAGGTAGTACAACCGACATACTACATGAGCTGGATTAAATGAATAGGAAGTAATGAAAAATCTACTGTAATGCAAAATCTACATTATTATTACCACCAGATAACATCTGATAGTGACTTAATAAGGTCCTGCAATGTTTTCACAGGTACCTGGAGCCATGCTGCCCTCAGTGAACCCCACAGCTACTGGAGGGGCTCATGGTGGAGGATCCAAAGAGTGAAAGCAACATGGAGATGGTCCCAAAGATGCTCAATTGGGTTCAAGTCTGGGGAATTAGGGGGTTAGCGTAGGACTCGGAAATGTTGGTCATGCTCTTCCAACCACATTCTTTCAACCAGAATTTCAAGCCTTGTGAGTTGATGGATTGGGTTGCTGGAAGATCCCATCCATTCATGGTATGTATAGTTCAAGTTAAGGATGGATTCATACCTGCATTGGTTGAGAGAGCTTTCCACAAAAAAAACATGGAAAGTAGGAGGTGGTCATAACAATGTGACTTCCACTACTTGCACTCAATCAAGTAGTGTCAGAAATTGCTATGAGATGCAACAGCGCAATTGGATCGTTAAAACCTCTAAATGTTGGTTCAAATGTGTTTCTGTAAGTTTCAGGGGGATTATTTGTCCAAAATGAGAAAACCACTGTTTAAGATGATAGAGTTTGGTATTTTTTTTGTATTTATGGGTTATTGTGTAAAATAAAATGTATAATTTGGACTTATAGGGCTCACCAATCAAATTACTAAAAGTGGATTGGAAAATCAAAAATCTTTTGGAATCTATCATGAATTCAAAAAGAAATCTCATAGATCCCAAATAAATAAAAATAAAAACCAGAAGTGTAAATGTTGGAACGTTCTCTATTCCAGCTACAGGATTAGCTCTGTTTTATATATCTGTTATAAAACTGACATTGACTGCAGCTGGACACCCGATAGGTCAGAAGCAAACAGTAGTGCTGGAGGTGTACATCTCCCCGCCCGTTAGCCTGGTCATACCTCTTCCATCAGCACACTGCCTATAAACACCCACTGCATGATTGATGAGCTTTCTGGTTCATCTTCTCAGTAGTGGTGTGTACTTTGCAGATGCACCAGATAGAGTGCTTTGCATGCACTGATATATTATTCAGCAGAATCCTTCAGGAGGATATTCTGTCCTGCACCACCCATTCTAACTTTCATAACAGGGTGATTTTCTCTGATTTTTTTCTTTTTATCTCGCTCTCTCAAAGTCATCTGGTGACTTTCAAGACATGCAGAAGCGTTTCCATTTATTCCTTATCCTTTCCTTTTCTTAAGTGACTTCGCTATTTACTCACATGCTTCGAGTCTGATGAACCAAAGTGAGACGGCAGTATTATTCAAATACAAAGTCAGCGGCTTGCTGGTTCTGATGCTGATAGGAATGGGTCAAAGCTCAAAGACTAGAAAGCCTTTTGTAGGAATACACAGGAACTGGTCAAGATACTAGATTGGCTCGATCAGTCACTGTCTTGGGCTACTTGGAGTACTTGGTCCATGCAAGATTAAGACTAGAGTTTTTTGTTTATCTCAGGAGAGCTGTATTGTGTACTAGTTCATCCCACAGATGTTCATGTTCACCAACTTGCGGGTGGTATAGTGGCAGCAGGCAGAGTGTGAATAATTAGTCCCGACTTCTGTTCCGATTCTTAAAGTAGAAGAAAGGTTTTTTCTGTGGCGGGCCAAGCAACATTGGTACTTGATTCTTGTGTGTAATTCGTACCTTTGAAGAACCAAAAAGACAAAGATTAGCCATTAGCCAGGTAGTATAAAATAAATTATGCAGATGCCATATTTAAAATGCTTTTAACATCAAAACATTTTTTTTAACATCATGTTTTACACTTTGGGTGCAAAAGGAAAAATAATGACACATTACAGTGCAGTTCTATATATATATCACAGTATAAAGAGAAGGCATACTATCTTCCATTTGTTATACAATGTAAAATATCTGTATACAACAACTGGACACAATTCAAAATAGGGAAAATAGAAATATCCATCCATCCATCCATCCATCCATACATACATACATACATACATACAGTATATCTGTTTCAAACTATACATATATAAATTGGACCTCTCTTTATTCAAATTGATGTGATATTTACAAAAAAGCATGTGAAAATAATGTATGTGAGATGATCTAAAATTCTTCCTAGTCAATGTTTGTAAACCAGGGACAAGGTCCAGTTCTCTATATAAGCTCATTTGAACCCAAAATATGGAGTGCTGGCCTTGAAACTTAAATAACAAGGGTTTTATCTTCTCACAGCTGGGAAAATAAGATTAACAACTGTATATGGAGTACATACTTAGCAGAGGACTTTGTGCTGTAGCTACTATGTGCAGATGGACTTCTGTAAGAACATTGGCCAGTCTTTAATAACGTAATCAGTCAGTGGTGGGGTGTGACATGACAGTGTTTTAATTAACAGTGAGCTTGCTAAAATGCCTGGCTGTGCAGAACAGTAAGAGGAACACAGTGAAGGGACTGAGGTCTTTATGGATACAAACTCACAAGAACATTTAGTCTGGCTTAAATGAGACAGATCTGCTAAAAGGATTTTTTGTAACATCACTGGTCAGAGTAATACCAAAGGTACTGTTCAGAAGTCCTAAGATGTTTGAACACCCCAGATTAGGATTGTAAATATTACATACATCAAGACACACTTAAAATTAAACTGTGGGAGGAAGAGGAGCTCTCAAAGGAAACCCACGTGGACTCGGGCTCCAGCTCACCTTAATCAAGCCTAGGAACTTCTTGCTATGAGGCAACAGTGCTACCCACTTAGCCACAGCACCACCAC
>JAYDZG010000010.1:6562955-6573122 GCA_034509265.1 Microcambeva bendego
TAAGTGAAACTTGGTCACTGCAACCTGCAAGCTAAGTGTTTTCATAACTTTCTCTCTCTCTGTATACTCTCACCACAGACTATCTTGCTAGCTGATTAAAACCATGGTCATAGTCATGTGTGACTCTGTTTACATAAACAGCAGAGATTAGAAATTCAAGATAAGCAAACCCTAAAATTTACTTCAACAGTATTGAATTACACATACACAAAAAACTTTTTACTGCAAACTATTATAAACATTATGTGAAACGGATGTACATAACTCTTAGTCGAATGTTTATTAGACTTTTGTACTTTAGTTTTGTACATCTGCTTTATGTCCATGACTGAAAGACTCTAGCTGTAATTTAGAAATATGAATCTTAGAAACCTAGGTGGCAGAGCAGGATATTCCACCAACACACCAGCACTGAGCTTTAAAACTGCTCAGTTCAAAATACGGTGTTGACACCGGTCGGTTGGGTGCCATCTAGTGAGCATAATTGCCAGTGTCTGCAGGACGGGAGTATTTAAGACTGGTCATCTTAAAGATCCTGATAAAGGCCCCTGTGTAGAAAGCATGGGTGAAAAGGGGCTTTGCGTGGGTTGGAGGAGGTGCTAGCAGCCATACACCCACCTGGACGCAATCCTGGATCCCCAGCAATGGAGGACAAATTAATTATGCAAAATTTGGAGAAAATGCAAGACATTACATAAATAAAATAGATGTAAAGAAGAAGAAATTACATACAAGGCATCAGTAGGATCAAAAACACTGCTGGATTTAAGACCTGAGAAACAGTACTGCAACAAAAAGAAATGCATTCCAAGACAGTATAACTGTCCCTGGTCTTCTGGTGGGAGGAATGGGTTTTTATTGTTTTCCCTGTTAACCTGAGCAATAAATATATACATTTAGTTACCTAGCTTATAAAAATAAATTACATTCCTACAGTTGATAGTCTAAAAAAGTTTAAAAGTTAAAAACCCCTAAACATTTCCATATATTTTCCATACATTCCTATGTCGTGTTTACACCATGCATGCACAATGATTATAGGAAGTGTAGTACATTTGGACTAGTGTTTTATTAGTGTTTATTTTTAATAGCACTAGTATACATTAAAAAAAAATAAAAATTAGTCACACTTGTTGTCTCCTAAAATATTCTCTACACGATAAACCTTCACAGCTTTTAGAAGTAAGCTTTTTCTATTCCAGGCTGTTCCTCCCAGAAAGGCTGTGCTAAAAATAGCTTGAAAAAAATGCTACTTACATAAGCTTGCCTGAACACACTCGGAAAATGATGGCAGACTGTGGCCGTACAAGATCAGCTTTTTTGTGCTTTTATCACCACAACGGGCAACATGTTAGGTAATTTAAGAATAGATATAAACTTTTAAGCTGTTAAAAGATGCAACAATAATAGAGACTGAGCTAACCTCACAGCAACAGTACAATGTGGAGACATATTTAAAACGCTTTTTTATTTTGTATGTGCGCTGAATCTCCTTTTTCTTTCGAGTATGTGATTGTACAAACTGTATATAAACTATTGCAAAGTAAGAAAAATGAATCTTTGATTCACAAACCCAAGTAAGATTTAAACTTTGCATTTTTTACATGTACATTCACACTAAATTTAATACATGCAATACATTCCAAAAACTTGGTACTTAGCATTTAGAATTTTCAGAAATCCATTTGAGAACCAAGGACACTAGTAATTGTACTGCATGGCAGGGCCAAGAGCATTTGTTACACTGACTGATATTGGCAGTGAATTAATAGATACACACTAATACAGCGAATAAGTAGTATTTGCACTGTCATGTGTTGTTTTGGTGCCTTAATCTATGTCCAGGAAATGACCCAAAGAATTGTTCTTCAGCCAGGAGGCTTCAGGATCTAATGTCCAAAAACTGGCCATTCTATTAAAAAGACCTGGAGTCGAACTCCATTTCTTTATGCTGATTTCGTGTATATGAAATCCTACCTGAATCAAGACATCTAAGAAATAACAAAACCCAACAATAACCTTACAGCAGTGTCTTCAACTCACAATAGAATTTGTATGCAAATTTAGCTTTGCTTCATTTAAAAACAGGACTGTGAGGTATGGCTGCACCATGTGTTCCAAATCTAAATACATTAGCAACAGAAGGGGGTGTAATTAAAAAGTGAAATGTGACATTAGAATTTAAAAATAACTTTAAATCAGCTACTTACGCCTGGCTATATAAAGCATGTTATATTTTTTTTAAAGGAAGGCTTTGAAAAGCCATTTTATTTGCTCGACTTGCCTGTGCTTTAATTTTAGCATTCGCCCAGCAGGATGAGTCACAGTTTTTTGGGTAAAAGAATCCACAGATTTTGTGTTTTTGAGCCCCTTGTCTCAAAGCTTTACTCTCAAAGTCTCGGGCTGTTCGTAATGGTGGCAGATGGTCAGGAGGAACTGGCCGGGGTGAAGAAGTCGTGGTGGTTGGTGCGGGGGCAGCCTGTAACTTGGCATCAGGACAGAGTGCAAGTGCTGCCTCTCTTTCACTATCACACGTGTTTACAAAGAGAGCCTCAGACAGAGGAAGTGAGATAGTAATAATCAGCAATTTCACTATCCATGCTTGTGTGTGACATTAGCACCATTCTGCTTATTTGTACATTATTATTACATTTAATAGTATTTCTATGCAATGCTTTGGCCTTGTCACAGTATTGATTGAGTGGGTTGGATATAGGAGTTTATGTAGAGAGTCTATGATGCATGACAGTCAGAAAGCAATAGGGTGAAATTCTTGTAATGTGACAAAATCGAGATTCGAATCTCATTGGTGTTACGGGCCAGTCAGGTCTCTACACAGACTTCAAGTTGTTTGTTCAGTCTGAAGCCAATGCCCCTCAGTATGATTGGTCCCCTGCAGAGTACACAGCCGAAGCTTGTTCAGGGGCAATGCTCTGAGGATATAAGCAAGGAGCTGGACATAAGTCTTTAAAGGCTTTTTCGATTAAATTTGCCTTTGTCATGTACGTTTGCTCCTCACTCATGTTCTCTTGGGCTTAGCCTTGTTCTTCTTTTGATTTGGTTTGCTTCCTTGTTTCTGTTTGCTTCTAATTGTCATGCATGTGTTAAGTTCATGTTTTGTTTTTAACTTCAAATAAAGTTTAGCTCTTAAAGTTTGGCAATTAGCATTGTCATTTAACTTAGGTCTTGTGTTAATTTGCCGTTTCTTGTAACCCTGTATTGTTCTTTAATTTAAACACATTGAAAATCAATGCATTTTTTACATCTGTCTGTCTGTCTCTCTCTCTCTCTAGAGATCTATCTATCTATCCATCCATCCATCCATCCATCCATCCATTCATCCATCCATCCATCGCCTCACAGCAAGAAGGTCCTGGCTGTCCAGGTTCTTTCTGTTAGATTTTGCATGTTCTACCCATTTCTGCACAAGTTTCCTCCCACTGTACAAAATCATGCAAGTGAGCTGAATTGGGGATACAAATTTGACCATGACTGTTAAATCACAATACACAAGCTAAAATGCTGACCATGTAGAGAGCTCACTAGGCTTTCCAACAGTCTTCATCTTAGTAATATAACACAGAATGTTTTAATTAAAGTACATCTTTCTGTGGAAATACAGTATCTGTACTGTATTATGCACTGGCACCTAATTTCTTCCCCTTCACCCAGTGTGGGCTAACACAGCGAAAACACGCTTATGCTGCTTACATAAACTTTCTCCATTTCCAACTTAAGCATGCAGAACTGCAGCTCTTTATTCACCCGCTCTATCCTCTCGACCTCTGTTTCCCATGCCATTCGTAAACAATGTTCCTCTCACAGAGAAGACCTATCAAATCAACTGTGAAGAAGCAGATCATGGGAAACGGGTTTTTCAGGTCAAAAACATCTTTATTTGATATGAACTGCAGAATGATGAGAGACATCCTCAAAGATGCAAGCACTGCATGGATGTGAAAGCTGGATTGTTGATTGGATGATACCAGCCGCTGGTAGCGGACTCGGCTGATTTGTTGCAATTTCATGAAGGTCGGTGAACTGGGTGGAAGTTCTATTTGTGTCGTGCAGGGAAAATAGAAAGGAAATGTTCTTTCTATTAACAACTGCCCCTGTCTGACAGCTGGAAAGCTTGATAATAGACTATTAAGATAAGGCTTGCCGTTAATCCCACCCTTGATACAATTCTACAAATACGTATGCAATATGTGCCCAGGTGGCGCTTCCACTAGCAAACCAGTGTAGAGAGTCTGAACTCCAAAGAATGACAAGAAGACCTGATAAAAACTGTGACATATTTATCAGGGCTCACCATTAGGTCTTTTCCTAATTGAAACCCCATGATGCACACACTTGCACTACCATCCAAAAAGCATATCAATCAATCCTTAGCTTGATTCTGTTTAAATAGTATCCTCATTTTAATATATTTTTTTCCTTTATTTTCCTTTCGTTTAACTGGCTTGAGTATTTCTGGTGCCGTGTTACACTGGTGTCTCTGCTCTGTAACATGATGCTCACCTCCCAATAAGTAGAGGGATGGTGTTCTGCAAGCATTAATCAAAGTAAAGGGCAGAAGTATGAACTAAGGGACGTGAGTGCAGGGCTTAAGTCCATCCTGTACTGGCCAAAGCAGCTACATAAGCTTCCCTGTGATTCCCTTCTTTCTCAGACTCCCACTCCCTTAAATGCTACAGACTAAACTGCTATTAACCTGTTACTATGGAGACCTTCAGGCCCGGCTAAAGAGCAGAGAGACAGAATCTGAGACATGACAACAGAAAATGATGATTAGCATAAGGAAGATCTGTGATGTGTTCAAAAACCTAGTGAGCTTTTTACATGGACAGCATTTTCCGTCATCCTATATGCACTTCACGATAAGAAGGTTGTTTGCAAAGTTAGATGCCTAGTAAGGCATCTTACACTCTGCATAGTAAGATGCCTTAAAATTTGAGTGCTATTTTGAAAGAATAACCAGGGAGCATGAGTCACTTCCTTAGCGGTGAAGACAATCCTAGCATTCAGTGCAGCGCAAATGAATAATAATAAAAATAATGAATGAATTGGAAATATAAACACATTTTCATTACTTTATAAATGAAATAATTATTTAGTACAAGTGTCATTTTATTTAACCGTAACAATTAATTCGTTTTCAGCACACATCAGGAGATGGTAATTGACACGCTAGCATATTGTTCAACCTCATCCTATTGGTTTCAGTGACATGAGGCTAACTGTGTTAGCTTAGTAAGGGAAAACTGGTTACACAACAGTCAATGATTTACTAGAACCCTCTCTACATAGTCAGCTCCCTACGTAGACAGAAATATAGCTTACTGAGTTTTGGAACACATCCATGGAAAAGAGATTTGTAACGTAGATTGTTATTTATCACAATGATTTGATGAGGAGTACGGAGAAACAGAGGGGTCAGATTCTTTTGAATGATTTAAAGGATAATGATGTCAGGATGTCGTTGGTTCACATCTGTCATCACTCCCGTATCAATCAGCACTTCAAAGAAAGCTTCAACTTCCAAGTCATGATTATATATGCTTTTTAACATACTAATTAGGTATGTAACAATACAGTCTACCCACAATGTGATGACCAATAATAAAAGTTTCCTTTTATTATTTTTCTTAAAAATAAACAATGTTTTTGCGCTTTTCTTTTATTTATCTAAATAATGAATGTGCTTTTATTTCGGAGGTAGGTATAGACTATGGAAAACAATGCTGTGCATTTCTTTTATTCCTAAAAAATAAATCCCACATCAAATAAATAAAGGAATAATACAAATAAAGAAAGTTCCCTCACATAAATACGTTCGGTTGGAAAATTCCAAACCTGGCAGCCCTGTCATCAACCAGGCAAGGAAAAAGTGCCAGTGATCTTTGCGGTTAAAACTGAATATAGATTCACTGTACATGTAACTAGCTGTAGCCAACTAGCCAACTAGAAGTGGATCTGATTCAGAAGACTTTCGAAAACAGAAGTAGCAGTTCAAAGTATGACCTAATCCAGTGGAAACACTGAATGATGATGCTGTGATGAGTGTCCAAGCTGCTAAATATGCTGGGAAAACCAGCACCTCATAAACAATTGTGAGAAGCTGTAGAGTGCTGCTTTCAGCTAGCATCTGACCCAGATCCCTAAATAACAATTAACACTGCTAATAGCCCCGCACGGCCTCGTTTAACCTGCAACACTAATGAAACAAAGTCCCAAAACAGCAAAACTGAAGAGGAGCAGAGAGTTACTCACACAACATGTGAAAGAATTATTTCTAAGCATCATTGAGTCAGAGCTTCTGCTCGCAATAATGCCATTAAGCCACTCTGAATCGCTGCCTGCTCCGAGGAGACAACCTCCACTTTTATACGCCAGTGGAAGTGGTTGAAAATCGGATTTCACTCTGATCACGTCACACAAATTTCCGAAAATGTATCCCAACAGTGTAAATTGATAGTTTTAATACAGTAACTAGACTTAAGCTTCTCTAATGTGATGTAAACAGTCTCTGCTCCAACACTTCAGAAGTACTGGAATGGTGACACTACCAAACTCTGACTTACCTTGTACACAGAACTTAAGCTCCTTGGCATCAGTAACGGTGCTGACGGACATTCTCTCTGGTAATTTTTTGCTCATGCGGTTGTAGTTGCGTCTTTTTTTGGTCTCGCCCCAGAGGTTGGAGCCACCGTGCATACTGGGAATGTTAAGCACAGCGATGCCCTCCAGTGACGTGTTGCTGAGATCTAGGATGATGCCATCACACTGAAAAAAGTACAGTAAATCCTGACATGTGCTGTTAACCCCCAGAAAAACCAATACCATGCCATAAATACAATTGCCATGTAAAATACCATATATAACTAATATCTTGTGCAATGTCATATATACCTGTGCTAATGCAACATGACAATCAAGTGATTTGATTTGATAAATATCAACTCATGTTGAAATGAGAAGAAACCAGAAGATTTGAGACACTAATGGTACACAAAATAATCACAGCTGTGATAATCACGACACAAACCAGGAAATGAGTTTCATGTGTATTATGCAATGTTGTTCCTTACTATAGTGTTCAAGTGTCTCATGTTTACTGGTTTAACAAAGTTAACAAACCAATGTGAAGCACTCCTACAAATTCAACAGCAATAACTGGGTGACATTTTCGTTTTACATTCAACTGTTAAGAACGGCTGTGCTGCATATTGTAGCCTAAATGAATTATATATTTTTTAATTATGAGGGTTATAGAATAACTGTCATGAAATATGACACTTGATATTAAATCTGTGAAATATGTGTTTTTTGACCATGACTTTAAGCAAATTCTCCTAAAACTTGTATTAGTTTTATGATTTTGTGTATGAAGTATGGGTTGTGTGTTGTCTGAACCGAAGCTGAACACACTTGAAGCAACCTGAAGTCTGCTGTATCTGTATCAACAACCTATTAGTCATGAATTACTTACTTTCATCCTTAATTTGGCACAAAGCCCCGTGAAAAATGCACTTTGAAACTTTAAACGTTTCTGCCATCTAAGCTCATAAATTGATTAACCCAACAAGCGAAACCCATTTCTATCAGACATTAAAATACAATGAACTCACCTCTACTTCAACACTCTCATTCAGCTTCTTGCAAGTCGCCGAGATCGTCTCTGTGGTGCCAAATTCAAAATACCAGAGCTTATTTTTCATTCTGGATTTGGATAAAAGAAAGAAATCATTAAAGACATGATTCATTTTGGTGCCTTTTGTAAAAGTAGATGATGTAGCAAGATGGGTTAAGCCTCAACTAGAGAATTGTGAACCAAATTTTTCTACATACCATAAATTGTCTGTATTCCTAATGTACATTTGCTACATCTCTACTACATCTTATCTTACCTACTGTATATGTATTATTGTCTTTTCTATGCTGTTAAGCTTATGTAGGCCAAAATATTTCCCTCTGGATCAAAAAAAAGTATCTACCTATGTACCTTTCTACCTAGCTACCTGGTGGTCATAATGTAAACATTGAAAATAGACTTCTCAGGGACCCCCCAAAAGATTGAGCAATGCTTAAACCCCAGTGTTGTCTAAATCACATGGCTCAAAGTGAAAACTAGTATATGGATTTGCAGCTGCTTTGTCACTGGAACAACAAACACGTTTGTGTTGACACATAACCTTATGGTAATGCTGGTGTCACAACAAACAGGATGGAAAGAACACTGCCTTGGGATGTCAACATATCAAACAGGTAACCCCCACTGATCTGTAGCAAACAACCAACCTCTCACTAATACACAAGTTTACACTCAATTACATCAGCTAAAGAGCCACAATAACTCCTAATTCTTTTATGTTGTCATGACCGCTTCATTTATGATAACGCTCCTGGGCTAAAAATGGGACATTTAACAGAGCTTGCTGAACTGATTTAAATATGCCCAAATCTAATTAAAATTGCTTCCAACCAGGTTCCATTCAAGCGATAAACAAATCGCACCAAGAGAGACAATTTTGTTTTTCACATCCATCTCCCTGTCCATTGGGTATCCAATTACGATCTCTCCCGTCCCTGAGGACAGGACACGGTTGCTTCTGCCAAACTAGCTGGAAGCTCAAATCTTCCACCCAGTGCCCTTCCTCTGGCCTACTTAAATATTGATATGCTACATGGACAGCCTGGGCAGACAGGTGGTAGAGATCAAGAATGGCACTGAACTTGGCTTACATCTCAGAGAGTAACCAGAACCTAGATAGCAACCTGAGCATCCCACAATAGTATGGGCCCTAAGAGTCAGACAGGAGGAAATAGCTCAGAAGTGGAGGGAAAAGATTGGTACATTTTGGTGCACCGAGTGTGTGGGTGAAAGTGTACCAGTGAGAGAAATAATTTTAGAAACCATCAGAACACTTTAAGGAACACAGTTCCACTGGGTGGGTTTAAATCTCCATCCCCCGTAAAAAGTGTTGCATTTTCACTTTGCTAACAAAATAAGCAATTTACACTTATGCCTACCCATGAGAAGGTTCAGCACACTAGAGCATAGCTGATAATAATGGTGCGCTCGTTTAATCAACGGGCTCTGATGCATCGGGAGACTGATGGTTTAAATGATGGATTGCTTTCTCTTGTTATAAGATTTAAAGAGTGTTCGCAAATAAACTTATGTTTAACTGGGCCATGTAATATCCAGAGCTCTTGGGGTCCTATCTTACACCCTGCGCAAGGTGCATCGCAATGTGCATTTTTGTCTTACATCCCACTAACAGTCTGTTTTCATGCCTTGCGTCTGCATTTTTACAGGCAATCACTGGTCACGACTGTTTTTAAAGTAATTAAAAAAAAAAAACCAAAATGTTATTGTTATAACTTAAATGCTTAAATATTTTCTATTAACACAACTATGGTTGCCAGATTGCAGCTGTGCTTTCCAGCCAAAAACCTTTTCGAAATCTGCCAAAAGGCATGAAAACCTGATCAATCTGTCAATCCTGTACACAATGGCAGGATTAATTAAATAATCATACATGTCATATTATTAAAATAATGATTAGTAAAAAAAAAAAAAAAAAAAAAACGTGACCATTAAACAAAGTCAATGCGTAGCTCATGAAGGAAGTCCCATTTGGCTAGGTGTGGAAGAAACCAATTTGCTGAAGCTTCTATATGGAAGGATCTACAGAGCAAACACAACCATGTAGCTTATCAAATGCTCAATAGTGTTCAAGTCTGGGGAATTATGGGTAGTACTTGGAAGTCTTAGTCATGTGACGTGTTGCATTGTCTTCCTGGAAGGTCCCGTCATCTTCAGCAAAGACAATCGTCATGTACAGTATGTGTGTACATGGTCTGCCAGGATGTCTTCCACAAAAATGGATGAGCCCAGAAAATGTCATGAAAACAATCCCAGACTATATTGCTGCCATGACTGTACTCAGTTAATCTATTTGGGGCAGCCATGGCCTGGTGGTTAGAGAAGTGGGCTTGGGATCTAAATGTTCCTGGTTCGATTCCTAGAGCCAACTGAAGTGTCTTTGACCAAGGCACTCAACCCCCAATTTCTCCCGGGCGCTATGGTTGCCCACTGCTCCAGGGACGTGTGCTCACTGCCCCCTAGTGTACACTAGTGTGTATGTGTGGGTTTCACTG
>JAYDZG010000010.1:6574468-6585474 GCA_034509265.1 Microcambeva bendego
TCTCGTGTGCTCACTGCCCCCTAGTGTACACTAGTGTGTATGTGTGGGTTTCACTGCACAGATTGGATTAAAGTTTGGATTAAAAAATAATACCATTTGTTTTTTTAATGACATTTCCAACAAGTCCATAGTACGGTGTCCAAATACTTTTGGCCATATAGTGTAAACTGAGGGTGACAACTCTGATAATGATTTACTGAAAGGATTAGCTCAGTCTTTTTTTCTGCACCCACCTCCTGGAGCTTTCTCCTTCACTACTTTTATTAAATTAAATGATAATAAGCACATTTGAGATCTCAATTAAACGTAAACCAGGCTGTCTGACCTCATTCAAAAAGATTCCACTTGAGAAGGCCGGTTTCCCAGAAAATTATATTTATAGAGAAAAGGTTTTCAGGTAGAAGTCATTCATGTAAAATGCAGGTTCTGTACTGGAAGTACCACTTCAATCAGAAGAGAGTGCATTTACAACTGAGATCACGAAAATAAAAAAAAATCCTTTAACAGACTTACAGTTGCGAGCAAATACAATCGTATGAGGTTTAAGAGTCATGATTAATGGCTCAGAAGAGTGACTTGACAGCTGGGGATTTGAACTAGTAACCTTTCAAATTCTATCCCATTAGCTTCACCACTAAGCTACCAAAGCTTAACTTCTATAGAAAGAATTTGAACACAGTCTGATTTCTGTTTCTAAATGACTACACCCATCATTTATTATCAATTATTTATATTAGCTCTGTGTTTATGTTCTTCTAATTTCTTGGTAGTGTTTATAATTATAATAGGTTTAGTTTGTTAAAAACCATTAAACCGAACCACAAACATTCCAATTAGGGAGATTGATGCATTGAGTGCTACAGTGATTAGATGATAAGCAAAATGTGTTCAAACACACATCTAACAGCCTAATCTAGCTTTTAAAAGGATCTACCTGGAATTAAGCTTTTTTTTTTTTACTTTGTCATTCCCATTGTATCCCATCAATTGAAATTGAGCCCTATAAGACCAGATTTTTGTACATTTCCAACTCTATGACCTTATCAGAGCATCGGTCAGCATGTGAACGTAAAGGTCACTAAACCCTTGGGATTATACAACCACATTACTCAAGCCCAGAGCATGTAACAAACACCCGGCCACAGTGACACACACTTAACACTGTGTTACCATTTCTAGATTGCTATCTCCCATAATTCCCCCAGGGAGCGATGACCTGTGGCACTCTTTCACCCTGAATCGACATGGTGACCAGCTACAATGAAGATTAGCTCTTCTGTTGCTGATCCTAATCTAGTTAGCTGGTCTAGAGAGTCTTGGGTCAATGCATGAGTGGATGGGGTGTGGGGGAGCCTGGGGGTTTAGAATAGCTTGGCTGTTGGGGTAAACTGGGGGAGGAACGTATGGGATGTGCAGGGTCATGTGGATTATCATAGCCATACATTCACATGATACAATTTTAGTTTTTCAGTACATCAGATAAACAGATGTATAAAGCATTACCTTACTATATATTTAAAGGCAGCCATTGTGATCAGAAGGTTGCCGGCTCGATTCACATGACTGAAGTGCCCTTGAGCAAGGCACCGAACCCCTAACTGCTCCCTGGGTGCCATGGCTAGGGCATGTGTGCCCACTGCCCCCTGGTGTTCGCTAGTGTGTATATGTGTGTTTTACTGCACAGATTATCTTAACATGCGGAGGACAAATCCCACTGTGGTAAAGCACAATGGTAAAAAGGTAAAAAATTATTAACTCTCCTATTGTTACACAACAACAAAACTCTATTCTCATTACAAACTAGTTGTTTGTGTCTCTTTATTGAATAGGATAGATCATTTTAAAATGGGGGCAGAATTAAACTCATTTAGTGTTCCTGGTAAGCTCTTGTGGCCAACTGGTGTGAAGTTGTTTATGTCGGCGATGACTTATTTCCTTATAATGAGGGCCCTACTAAATTCACATGTATTTATGTAAAGATACTTTTTTTGTTTTTGATAAAATCTTTTTTAAATTTATTTAAGCTTTTTTACACAAAAATGTGAAATGTGCAGCTTTGTGTTGGATACCTTTGTTGGTATGGACTTTGTACCTACCTCAGAAATAAAACAGCATTCATTTTTTAGATAAATAAAAGATAATCACAAATACAGAATTTCTATCTTATATTATGAAGAGAAATATTTAAGGAATAAAAAAAGAAATGTAATTTGTCTTCAAATATTGGAAAAAAACGTATCGTGAACCTTTATTTTATAGCGTATCACCTCGTATATAGAGTGTATCGTTACATCTGTAATACATACAGTTAAAAATGTGTGAAACTTTTCAAAGGACCCACATATTACATAATATGACATGCTCATAGAATTCAAAAATTGGTTTGTGAGAGCTAAATTTTTAGAATTAGATACAGAATTGCTAAAAATGTTATGCAATGTTTACAATGTGAAAGAAGTTCCAAATTCCATTCAATCTTTCTTGAGGATTTTGCTGACAAAATGCTAATTGAATGACTGTCAGGTAAATCTTTGCCCTGAGCTGTAACCTGAGCTGCTCACCCAGCATATAAACCTTTGACCTTGCAGTTGCAGAGTTCAGAGCAGTGTGCCCCTGGTTCACAAAGATCTACACTCTTGCTTATAAAATGAATTATAAGAAGCTGATAATGGCACAGACCATATGTACACCTTGGTAAAAGGTCTATTTGCAGTAATGTAAAGTCAACACACTTTAATTTGTAATCCTGGGTGAGAACTGCATATTTAAGTGCCTGCAGCTTAACAGAAACATGCAAAGGCAGCAAGATGACTCAGGACTGGTTGGGTTTAGGTTTCCTGCTGGGGTATAACAGTCCCTTGCAGGCCGTATATGAGCCCGGAGCAGCAGGAGAGAGCAACACGGCTCTGCCGGGCTGTTCTTTTGGCAGGAGAACAGCAGAGGGGTATATTTATTCCTCCACACCACAGGTACAGAGCTGCAGGGAACGATACGTTCCAGAACACAGACACACCGGGTCTCTTCTGGACCCTGGCACATACACACACCCACACATTTATGTAGTCATAATACTTACACATTCATAATCAAGGCTCTGCGCCCTGAACAAACACAAACATATATTTGAAGCTGGCATGATGAGCAAAGACCATATTAGGTCTTTTCCTCTTAGGTCACATGATAAGTCAGCAGTTGATATTTATTAGGACAATATGGTCATTTCTATTTTGAATATTTTATGCCATTTTAGTTTTATGGACCACTGATGAGTTCATGAAGAGTACAAAACATGACATATACTGATGTTATTTATTTTCTAGGATTCAAAGACTAGTATTCTGTACAAGCATATTATAACCATATTATTATAATTATGATACCATTATTTTTGGAATTTTTAACCATGTATTACGGACAATATCAGAGGGTCTATTTTCAGTTTAAATGGTTTGTTTTTACTATTTTTTGTAAAAAAAACTTTTTTAATCATGTGATTTATTTTTAAAACATTGTATCAAAAAAGTGCAGGTATTCGGTTTACAGTTTATGAATCATGTTAGCTATGTCTGGAACAATATATAGACAATATGGACACAATTTGCAGAACAGGCTACTTTGTGTTTATTGTATTTAGGTCAGTGGGATCCTGTCACTGCCCTGAACTGGACCTAAACAAGCCCACTGTGTGAATCTGAGTCCAGCTCTTCACCCATTAATCAGAGCGCCCCACCACTGCAAACACTGTATGACTTGTCCACAATGGTTGAGGTTAACTTAAATTGAGGCTGGACACACAGTTAAAGACTGATATATGTACATACTGTCCATGATGATCTCTTCAAATGTTTATCCTCTTCAACATTTGGTAGTGATTTAAAAAAAGAGAAAAAGTTTGCACAAAGTATAGTTTGCACAAAGGAACATACAGGTCCAATAACAAGGTAAAGGTATAATTGTTTTTAATGATAATAAGCTTTATTACGTGTCTTCTGTTTTAGAGCATAATTTACCCTCAACCGTTTATGTTAATTGGTTTGCAAGTCCACTGTATAAGTGTACATACATCAAAAACTAAATGTTCAATATATTTTATTTTTATTTACATATATATTTTCACATATTTTTATTATTACACAATTATTTTGCACATAGTTTATACTAGTATAGTATAGTATATGCCTCTGTATTTTAACCTAATTCGCGCAGTGAAACACACACATACACACTAGTGAACACTAGGGGCAGTGAGCACACGTGCCCAGAGCGATGGGCAGCTATAGCCATGGCGACCGGGGAGCAGTTAGTGGTTGTGTGTCTTGCTCAAGGACACTTCAATTGTGACGTGTCGGCTCTGGGAATCACACTGAGAACCTTCTGATCACAAGACCAGTTCTCTAACCAGCAGGGCTTAGTAAATGATATTGTTCTTAATAATTTAGCATTAAAACACATGAAAAAGGATGTATTGCCACAAAAAAGCTGCAGAGGAATAACACAATGGATTAACTGACCCCATTACTGAACACAATTTGACATTTCCCTGCATCATCATTTGAGGAAATCACAAGTCACATGACAAACACTCAAACAAACAAACAAATCAAAACATGGCAGTCTTTTTTTGGTAAATAGCATCATGAAGTTTAGCCCAATAATATTATTCTACTCATTATTTTAATAAAGCAATTTAAAATACAAACAGTTTGGTTCAGTTTTGCCAGAGAAGTTATTTTGTGTTCTGTGTTTCAGAACTAAAGTTTTATTTGAGTTTAATCTATAACATGAAAAGAAAATGTCAGGCTGTTCAGGATACTACGTAACATGATTTACAATAATAGAAAAATATTTTAAGACTATAATAGAGTCCCTAGTTTCACTTGAAATCTTAATTCCTGGAAATACTAATAGCACATCCTCTACTACTAAGTTAATAGAAGCACAAGTAATTTGTGCATTCAGTAGACGCTTTTATCCAAAGCAACATACAGTTCAGACAGTGCAGAATTAAAGTTAATTAACTGAGAGCTGAGTGCTGTGTTAAAGGACTCTACAATTGCAGTTTGGCACATTTCATTTAAAAATAAATTGGCGCTATCAGTGTTCCAAAATAGAATCAGGAGAATTTCCCAAAAAAGGAACGTGACTAACTAGCAAGGAATTGAATTCAATTGTGTTTAATTGTTAATAATGATGTCCATTTAGAGCAGGTTTAGGTATTTTATGATGGTACATGATGGTTGTAATGTTTAGGAAAGTAGTTAACAAAGAAAATCTTAAAATCTGGACATACACCAATCCGAAATAACATTATGACCACCTTCCTAATATTCTTAAGGTCCTGCATCTGTGCTGCACTGTGTAGTCTGACACCTTTCTATCAGAACCAGCAATTTGATCTAAACTCACTTTTGGATTGGAGCACATGGGCCAGTCTTCACTCCCAATATGCCTTGGTTTACTATGACTTTGTTTCCCATGTCCTTGTCAAACTCACTCAAATTATTACAGATCGACTTTGAGAATAAAATGAAATAATTGGTAGGGATTAATAGTCATATATATATATAATTTTAGCAGTGTAATTTAAGATACATGCCATTATATATATTTAAAGAAATTTAAGCTCATCCTTTATCATCAAAACCATTGATTATATATAACAAAAGAAGTAAAATAGTAAAGCAATTCTGGAGTACAAATATATATAATACATCCACTGTTGAGTCCAGGATGCATTGTTTGGCTGGTCAATGGAATGTCAGCAGAGTCTCCATTGTTACTGTAATCAAACACACAAGTTTTTTTCTTTCTCATGAAGCAATCTGACACCTCTTAATCCAAAACTTCCTAATCACCCCAACAGGGAGGGTAGAGGAGAAACTGGACCCACAACCTTCTTCTACTGTGACACAGCTCCATCATTATTGGCCGCATTGGTAAAATTTGTTTAAGGTTACTTGAAGAAATTAAATACTAAAAAACTGGTAATATTTAACTCTTGTGGTGGACCAGGACATTTTTGTGTGGAGTTTGTATGTGTCTGCAGGGGTTTCCTCGTGTGAGGTGAATAGGAGATACTAAATTGTCCATGACTGTGTTCGATATAAGCTTTCCCATCATGAATGTAACCAAAATGTAAAACATGATGTTAAAATCCTAATAAACAAACAAACAATTTTTTTGCCTCTGCATTTAACACTTAGCCAACAAAATAGTGCTGAGATCCAGCATGTGGTTAGAAAATCTAAAAAAAAATCAATGTCGACACCAAAGACTGCACCAAAACTGAGAAAGCAATAGGAGAAACACACTGGACAGTGATTTAAATGGCACTGTAAAAGGACAAGTCAGATATCTCACTATAAAATGCCTATCTGTGTCCATTGTTTATGAGTAATAAGGATCTGGATGAAACCAGCTAATCCAGTCAGTTTGTTTTTATTGAGCTCCCTGTGTGTGACTCATTAGAATCTTATTAAGATGCTTCTGTGCTACCCGTCAATGCCACTGTTAACCAACATGGCCTCTCCAAAAAATGTGCTCTTGTCATTGTAATATTTAGTGAGATAAAACAGTTTTGTGTAAAGGCTCGTCTAGTGTTACATCTAGCTATTTACATTTTACATGTTATTGTGAACATTATTACATATATCCATAATATAGAAATGCCATACTAATAACATTAAACATACACCAATCAGGCATAACATTATGACCAACTTCCTAATATTGTATTGACTCCCTTTTGCTGCACCATACACAACGAACTGTGATGCCGTCGCTCCCCACTTGTATCAATGAGCTTTGGGCACCCATAACCCTGTTGTCGGTCTCCTACAGTTCCTTCCTAGGAAAACTTTTGATTGATTCTGACCACTGCACACCTGGAACACCCTACAAGAGCAGCAGTTTTGGAGATGCTTTGACCCAGTAAATGTGCCCAAATCCTAACACGAACAGAAAAAAGGCATAAAGATTCAAGTCAGTTGTACAAGGGGAAGAATTATGACTGCAGGATGATTGGGTCGGAGCATCTTCAAAACTGCAGCACTTGTGGGGTGTTCCCAGTCTGCAGAGGTCAGAATGTAGCAAAAGTGTTGTAAAGCGCCGACAGAATCATGCGCTTATTAAAGCACATGTGAAGTGAAAGCCAACAGACGAGCTACTGTAGCTAAAAATGCTGAAAAAGTTAATGCTGGTTCTGATAGAAAGATGCCAGAACATCACAGTTACAGGGCTGTTTTGGCAGCCAAGGGGGGAACCAACTCAATTTTCGGAAGGTGGTCATAATGGTATGATTGAGTCTTATATGTAAAAAAAAAATAAAGAAACATGTAAAATTGAGATAGTGCTGCTGTACAAGTGATTTGTAACTGAATAAAATGACAATTTTAGGAAGAAAATGACCAGTAACCTTATATCCTCTTGTCCTATCACAGCCCTTAAATGTACCACCTCTCTAAAGTATTGTTCTGTCTCTACTTACTTTAAATGATGTTTAAAATATTCTGTTTTGTTCTGCTGGCAGTAGATTTATAAATAATATTGGATGACTTGCATAACATTTAATTAAGCACACTGACATTCACTGTACAAACTCACAATGACATACATATTGTGAAGAACCTTCAATTAATCAGGATTTTCTGTGCTGAAGTTTATGTAATCTCTATTGAGCATGTGTGTGAGGTCAAACAGTTTAGTTCCTCAAATGTTCTGATTACTTTTAGACCGGAAAGGAAAGGCGATCGCTCTTCAGTGGTAGGAAAGCAGGATTGCTACAGTTACAGGTAATCGATCTACCAGCAAGTAACAACCCAAGATGTCAAAGACAAGGAACTGTATGTGCTGAAAGCTGCACCAGTCCAGGATGGACATCTTGTGGTAGTGGCACACAAGAAATGCCCTTGGAGGCAGGCTGAGCTCAGGCTGATTTGGGTAAGTCTGGGCTTCTTTGCAAAGGCGCAATTCACACATGATGCCAACAACAACTGGAAGAAAGGACTCAAACTCATCGCTTCGAATCTCAGCTCTGCCTATGTAAGGCTGGGCACCTGCACGGACAATGACTGGCTGGTTTGCAATGAGAGTGATTAAGAGGATTCCTAATTAAAAAGTTGAAAAAAATGTGGTCAGCTACTGCACACATGTCTGAGGTGAGTTTTTGGCCTCTCCTGAAAAGCTGTGATTTTGGAGACACATTTTTTTCATTGGACGTGACGGTGTGTGTTTTTCTTGTATTTTCATGCACTGTGAGCATCTTTGTAACTAAAGACAAATTCCTTGTACGTGTGAGCATACTTGGCCAGTAATGCCTGATTCTGATTTAGTGTCTGCAGACGGATGCTTACCTGCTGTTGAACTTCTCAGGATGTTTCTCCCTCATCAAATGAAATCGGTGAGCTATCGATGCATCCTACAGAAAAAAAGCAAAATAAATAATAATAAATGTTAGTTTACTCGTTGCTGTAGAGAGATAGATAGATAGATAGATAGATAGATAGATACTCCAATGATCCTTTGCAGGAAATTTCTTTGTTACAGCAGCTCACATCATCAAGACAAGATGAGAAAACTTGTTACAAACATAAAACCTTTACTGGTAAATATGTGTAAAATATGTACACATATTGGGTGTCTGGACAGATGTCTGGCTTAGTGTGGCTGAACATTAAAGTAAATTGGTGCACAAGTCAGCATGCTCTCTGTGAAAGCATTTAGAGTAAATCTGTACCAAAGTAGGTATGTGGACAACAGAGATCTGCTGTGGTGAGCCGTCATACAAGAGCAACCAAAGGAAAGAAATTACATTATTTTACAAAAGACATGAAGTTAGAAGTGAATCATTTAGTGTTTAACAAAAAACCCTACAGTTTACTAATATGGTCTTATTATATCTGATTACGACTGATATGAAACTACTGAGGCTTGGATGATATAATGAGACGATGATGGTCAGCATTGGTGTCATCAAATGCCTAGACTACAGTGTAATGAGTCATGAGGTTAAATTTCTCTTTAATGATCTGAGCTCATTGTCTTAATCAGCCCCCCCCACTTTAGAAAGGCTAGCTCCTGAAGGGCAGGGTACATTTAATAAAATTATCGAATGCATTTATCAACCGAAAATGTCTATTTATTTTTAGCTTGCAGCTTTTTCGTTGAACATCAATCATTTACAGTCATTTACGCTCAAAATGATTGTTCTAAAATTGTAATCTTCAGCAAAGATGAAAGCATGTCAGATCCCAAATAATGGGGTGCGATTAAGTGGATAGGCAGAAGTGGAAGGCAGTCGGAGGCCTCTACAGTACAAGGAAAAGCTAATCGGTGACTTATCAGATGCTATGTGCCTCCTCAGCTATACTGCAGCTTTAAGCCATAACTGGAGGAGAAAAGTGTCAAATGAAAACTATGCAACTAACATATTCAACCATAAAACATTGTGGGTATAAATCCATGAATGTCCATAGCAGTTGATATCAAATTGACTAATGACAGTTTGTTTATTAGGATTTTAATGTCATGTTTTAAACTTTGGTTTCATTCATGACAGACACACTGTAGTTAATTATCAGTTCACACATTTATATCGAACACAGGACAATTTAGTATGTCCAATTCACATGTTTTTGGACTGTGGGAGGAAACCAGAACTCCTGGAGTAAACCCACATAAACACAGGGAGAACATGTAAACTCCACACAGAAAGGACCTGGACCCTATATTAAAGCAAAAATAGTCTGATTACTCAATTAATTGCTGAAATAATCAATATAATATACTTCATTACATAAATAATTGATAGCTGCAGTTCTAAATCCAGGTGTAAAATGCGTTCACAACTTTTCGAGAACCAGCAGACAGATGTTTTCCGAGCAACACTTGCCTTGAGAGAAAAAAGTGCCGTCATCCAGCAAACCTTGATTAAAATCAAATCAGCAGAGCAAAAGAAGAGACGCAAATTGATAAGTCAGGCTTGTAACTGTAACAGATCCAGCCCTATATTTAGACACATAAATACAGCAAGACAAGGAAGCTCAAAGCCACCACATCCTACAGCGGGCTTGGGCACAATAACACGCACATATACAGCGCCTGTCTCGGAGTGTGATACGGAGGAGGGTCTCGGCGCCTCTCTCAGACAGAAAGGAAGCGAGCGAATGCAGGATCTGCAGAGTTTGATAGATGGTGGCATGTTGATGAAGCCATGAACGGACCATGCTACGTTAGCACCTGTGTTGGCTTCCTGCATGGGTCTGCAGGTGCATCGATGGGAGAGACAGGAAGCCTGTGGTGTTCAAGCCTTAAAGACGATACAGACTTCTTCTCATAACCTGCACTACTTTGACCTCGGCTGAGTGTGTCTTTAAATAGAGAATGAGCAGTGCTGATGTGAGACAGAAATGCTATAAAATGACAATCGATCTCCGCTGACACTGAAACGTTGACGGATTGCATTACTGCTCTTATATAACCCAGAGAACTACAGACCACTCAGAGGCAATAATATACATTTAGCTTTCAAAATGTGATGATTTACAGTACTGTGACATTATACAGTTTATGCAATTAAGGGTTAAGGGGAGAACTAAAGAGTTCAACAGTGGCAACCCAGCAAGTGTGGCTTGAACCAGTGACTTTTGAATTAGTCTTGTCTACAACTACAAAATGTGTTTACTGTGTATGTCATTGCTGTCCGGTTAAAACATGTTTTTAAATAATTTACTTTATGGCAAAAAATTTAGAGGCAAAAAATCTGATGCTTACCGATGTTAACAGTGTAAACAAAAAGTGCAATTTAGATACAATATGGTGCATTAACCATGGCACATCATTCATCTAAGAAGAAACAAAGATTTCAAGAAACAAAAGAGAGTTCACTCAAACAAATAGCCATTACTAGTTAGTTTTTGGTAAGTTTGGTGGCAAACAACTGTCAGCATTTAGCTGCTAGTAAATATGCATGCAAATTAAAAGAAAACATGTAATAAGAATGGCTCATT
>JAYDZG010000010.1:6624533-6652040 GCA_034509265.1 Microcambeva bendego
AAGATTAACTCCAAGCAGCATGCCAAACCAAACTTCAGAAGTCTTAAAGATGAAGCAGGTGAAGCATCAACACTGAAAATATTTGCTTTGCTTTAACTGGATGTATTTGTCAATAAAACTTATTAAAAATTATCATTGTTCTTCAGTATACCATATAAATATCTAACAAACGGTTCTAAAACCACTTCATGAAAACCTACATTTGTGCCATACTCAAAACTTCTGGCCACAACTGTATACTCTGATACCTGTTATGGGGGCGCAGGCCACTTCTGTCTGAATAGAGATACCTGCATCAATCGACTTGGGTTCTGCAGACACACGAAGTTACAGAGGGACAAAAAGAAATGTGCTCGGTATGAATCAAAGAAAAAGTGATTATATTAAACAAAATAACTTGCAGTACTAACATGACTGTTTAAAGGTTGTTTAACACGATTATGAACATTGCTAACTTCCGATTGGCTGGATTTGTGTTAATTTTCAGTGGAACAGTTAGAAAAGAAAGCCAGTTATAGGTAGACAAGTAATAGAAGTTCTACACTGTCGAGTCACATTACTATGACCACCACTTACTTTTGATGGCCAGTTTCCACCCACAGTCCAAATAATGCCGCCAGGTTAATTGCAGACCCTGAATTTTCATATGGGTAACTATCAATTATGATGCAACAGTGCCGGTCCCAAGCTCGAATAAAAAGGAAGGGCTGTGTCAGTTAGGGAATCTGGGATAAAATGTCAATAATAAAAATGAAAACAATAGCACATATATGGCATCCAACACTGTGAGAATAAAAAGACAATAGCTGGCATAACTTTAGAATTTCAACATGTGATTCCATGTCTGCAATACACAGCAGTATACAGTATTTACTGTGATGAAATTAGTATGGTGTCAGGTCTGCTGGTTCTAGCACAGTTATTGATGTAGACAGCAAGCTATATATGGCACTATTGAGCGTCTTTAGTCTCTAGTAATGCAAGAAAGTCGTAATGGAAATAAAGTCTGTGATAAATTCTCTCTGCTTTACCAGACTGCCTGGAATGGGGCACAACCAGTGTTCTGGCCTCCTGCACTTGGAAGTGTTAATCAATGTTGTGCGAAATAGAGAGTAATGCCACACAGCAGAGTAGATTTATTTTTATAGAAGATAAGCAATGCTGAAATCTTTCAACATTAATGGTAAATGATCCTAACCATGGATCAACTATTTGGGTATGTGAGTAGGTTCCTCAATTTAAATGCATGTATACACATGATTGTACAGTTTTAAGCCAATGAGTTAAAACAGTGACCCAGTTCATTTTCAACAATGGAGCACCAGTCCATCACAGGGAATGCTCGATTGATTCATAAACTTAACTTACTCAGGTTTGATGAATGCAGAACAGAATTATGAAGTGAACGCTGCATATGTGAAAAAGTAAAGTATTTAAAGAAATTAAAATAGACTAGTATTAAAATCACAAAAACATTTTCATAAGAAAGTAAAGTAAAATAAAGTAAAAAATAAAGTAAAAACATAACATTGACACTCCGCTTAAGGAAATTTACATTTGTGGTTTTAAATCTTAAATATATACGAAGGATCTTATATTTCGGCTTAAAACGGTAAGGGTGGAAGGAGTAGGTTGGAAGAAGTATTAATTGGTCATGTCTGAGAGAGCTTATAGTCTGGATTTAGTACCATCTGACTTCCACCTTTTCGGATACTCAAAGGAGCTTTAAGGGGAAGAAGATTTTCATGTGATGTGACAGCAGCAGGGCATCAGTGGCAACTTTATTTTTCTGATGGCATTAAAATTATATGATCCTGGGAGAAATAAGTAAAGTGACTACATATAATGGATTTACTTTTTTAATAAATTGAGTTTTTATATTCATTTTTTACCCAATTTTCACTGTCACTTGTGCATACTGCCCAATTATTTCATCTAAACGATGTAGTTCATATGCAGTTACACACCAATCCCCATCATCCTGTGTCACCGTGCAGACATAATCGATCAGCCAGCTGAAGCAACAATTGTAAGAATAAAATACAGCCTCTTGCCCCCCCCCCCTTACAGACACACAGCTAAGCATGTCTCTGTGAAAGCACCCATCTGGTAGGCTAGTATATTGTATCAGCATGCCATCCAGGCACCTGCAAGCTAATGAATAAAAGGTCTATATCATGAAGCTTAGAAATTGAAACTCAAAATTATGTAGACACTTTCAATCAACAGAGTTAATTAAGCTTTGTTTAAAAGTGACAGTCTGGCTGTATTGGGTCCTGAACCTGCAACCTTCCTGTCACTAGTCCTGTAATGTAATGGGAATCATCAAAGTCATTAAAATGTAAGAACTAGATGTAGTGTATACAGATCTAAAAACAAGATGGTTGATTGAGGTTAAGCAAATACAAATGAATACCAAAATGATGTCGGTAAAAAAAAGTATGTATATATATATATTACCAAGCAGTGTTCCGGGGCGGGGGGCATCAGGGAATCCGCTTGCTCCAGTCTTACTCTTAAATGATGTAAAGAGGTGTTGGCACAGTTCCTCAGGGATGTCATTCTCTAAGTAGGTGGTCATGAAGAGCTGAAATCCCTCGTAGTCGATAGGCTATAAGAGACAGACAGAAATGAGAGCGCAGACAATGCTTAACAGCCCAGGAGAAATAAAACAGACATCCTTTGGGCATATGTAAAGACTGTCCTTTAATGTAATCGCTCAACCCATGCCTGGGAGTAAATTATACTCAAAGGCATATTAAAATTTAAGAGGTTGTAAATTTGCCAGATTATTTAGCTACAGCTGGTGCTAAGGGAAAGACCATGGACATCTCATTTTGTAGACCTTTATAAACACGTCACAAGGCAAAATACAGCAAATCAATATGTATCTATGTATACAGAACAAAAACAGACAAAAAGGGAGTTTGTGACATAGCAGACAGACAAAAAACACTGACTGTGACCTTTAAAATTTAGTAGTAGTTCAACCTGGGCCACCCGGTGAATAGACAAAAATGAGTGTGGCGCTGTATTATTAAGCACAATGTTTGTAAATGTTGACACACTGAACCACAGAGCATGCACACCCACACATTGTTAGCTTACTTGGTTGAGAACATCTTGCTTCTGTTTGGCATTTACAGGATAGAGGAAGAAATGGAATTAAGTTAATACCTCAAACTGGTCACTGGCCTGTTTTTGTTTCCTACCTGTTTTGGTATGTACGTGTGTTTTCATTTTTCTCCACCTCTTGATATTTGCATTTCGCCTAAATTATGATGCTGAATTTCACCTGTACCCATTTCTATTGGAGTATTTAAGACGTGTAAGGTTGTTCCCACAGTCCAGTGCAACAGCCTGTCTGGGTTTCTTTTTTAAATAAAAGTCCAGTTCTTGTTGCAACAACCATTTGAATATCATCCTAATTGCTGGACGTAGGGGTGTCAGCTCCAGGACCCTTAGTTTTTACATTTAATGCCTTTCCTGAAACAACCCTCCCGATTTATTTAGGCTTGCTACTGGCACTACAATACATTGGTTTGTGCATCCTAGTGACTAGATATCTTTAGTCTTTAGTCTCCAGTTAATCTTACCGTTTTTAGGCTATGGAAGGAAACCAGAGCCCCAGAGAAAACCCACACAGACATGGGCAGAACATGCAAACTCTACACAGGAGCCATGTACATACATATCTTTATGTAACTAATGATGGTATCTAAAGATTACTGCCTAATTTTGGGGTTGATTTACTCCATGGTATAGCTTAAAAATGAACAAAAGCATGGAATTAAAAATAAATGGCAAAACCTCTGAGATACATTTTGTATTTCGTATTTTGAATAGGTACTTTATTATGCAGTTTTATTTAAAAGCTTGACAAAATAAGATGCCTTTATGCTTTTAAAATGTCAGTGTTGGTTCAAACACTGTCTTCAGTATGTTAATGTCAGTGTGTATTGTATTATTTTTTTAACAAATACAAAAAACCTTCATGGAGTTTTATTTAACAAAATTCCACAGTGGGAGCTTTAACATTTGCTCTAAGCTGTCTTCAGTGTGTTAATGTGGTCTTGCAATGCATCATGTGTAAAGACTCCTGCCTCCTGCACTAAAGGTGAGTGGAGCACTAACTCACAGATGACCTAACACAGACACTGACTGCAAATCCCAAGACTGCACCTGGGTTATGCTGTATTGATCAAGCTAAAGTTCTGGGTCACGACCAGTGGCGCCAATCCCAGACGCCAGACGGGGGTAATGTTCACGTCAAGGTGAAAGAAGAATACATAAATGTAACAGTGATACAAAGTAAATTACAATTCTGTAAAAAATAGCCTTTTATAAGTATTGTACAGTGTGAGCCGTGTTACTGAGTGCAGTATGAGTAATCATCTCTTGTAATGCCACAGGGTCAGAATTACACAGTCCTGTCGGAACTGGTTGGTCCACATGATAATGGTGTTTTTAATCACAGATGACATGAGAGATTTACCTGCTCTGGATTGTACTTTGAGAGAACACCGTTTCCATGAAATTCCTCCAAAACATCCTTTAACTTCTTAGAAGAATCTGTTTGTTAGAAAGAAAATTCTGAATTTATACCCATGCTAATCCTTTTCAATACATTAATTTACATTTGGCCGCCAATTTACCAGGAATACCTACAACTAGGAATGTACTAAATTCATAGAAAAAATTGCTTAATTTAATAAAAAAAAAAAAAACAGCACAGATCACACAGATTTTAAACAAAAGTGCTACATTGCACGGCAACAATTAAATAACTAAATGATAGAATAATTGAAAGCTACTATACACAATCAACCCACATTATTTGTTTTTACATGCCATTTTTACAGTCTTTAACATGTGGTTATCTAAGTTGTGTTTTTAGCCGCTTTATACTTGACATATATGACATTTGGGACATATGGGGTGTGCTTGAAAACCAGGTGAGCTACCTCGCTATCTTACTGCCTACATAGGTAGAGATTAAATCGGTTTTCGCTTACCAAGCCAACACAGTTAGCATCATGCCATTCAAACCAATAAGATGAGGTGACGCAACACACTAGTATGTCATCTATAGGCAATCTATGTCCTATCTGTGCGGAGTTTGCATGTTCTCCCTGTGGGTTTTGTGCGGGTGCTTCGGTTTCCTCCCACAGTCCAAAGACATGCCATCAGGTTGATTGGAGACACTGAATTGTCCTCTAGGTACCTACCCCATCCAGGGTATTACCATGTGCTTTTAAAAATCTAAGAGAAAGCTCGATCATGTCTTATGGAAAAATATAGTATTTAAAACAAAATGACTAATAATCCTAAATGTTTAGCTAGTGGGTGTTAAGTCTTTCAAATTTAAACTCAAAATGCTGGTTTAGTCAGAATAACAGACTATTCACTAAATATAGACATAAATGAGTAAAACCCAAACCTAACCACCTTCGCCTTGTACAAGGTAAAAACTCATATTTCTTCATGATGGACCTCCCCAACCCCAGCAAAGCAAACTCGTGGTTAGTGTAACAGGAAACCATGCTAGAAGAGTTGGATTGACTAAGTCTGAGATTTATGAGATTTTTGTGTGTTTTTTATATATTTTTTTCCAAATGATCCTGCCGAAAGCTTAAATATCAATATGAGTCAAGAAGAGATGTTGAACAAATATGTGGGCACTGACCCAGACACACCCACTCTCTCTCTCTCTCTCTCTCTCTCACACACACACACACACACACACACAAATACACACCCACCCATTCACCAATGGAAATTCAGTGTCTCCAATTAACCTGCCTGCATTCTTCTGAACTGTAAGAAGAAATCAGAGATCCCGGAGGAAACACACATGGACACAGGAGAACTGAAGGCCCCCGAACCATCCCACCTGGAAACTGAAACCAAGAGCTCACACACTTAGCTCTGTGCAACTCTAAAAATAATCAAAAATTTTTTTAAATAAAAGAAAGGTAAATAATTAACACCACAGTGTCAAATCTAGCCAGTATTTAGCACCTAGCCAAGCAACCGCGCCTCACCCAAATATACACACTCACATACACTCTCAAAGCGCACACACCAACTTCACAAAGACATGCAAGGGCTACAATAAAATACAGCTGAGAGAAGCAGGTTTGATTTAATTGCTTTTTGTATTGCTGATGGCTACTATGGCAAAAAGTACAAAAAGTACTTTCATTTGTTAACCATGTCATACGTAAATACTAAAATACAACCAACAGGCTGTGTAGTCATTTTAAGAATCTTAAAATTGCCTTGCACAAGAAATCACGAGATTTCTCCTTAAACAATTAAGGAGGAAATACAGTTGATGTTCCATATAATCAGTCATTTCCATTTCACTCTTTCTGCTGCATTCCTGTTTTAGATTCTCAAACAAATAATCGGACAGGAATCGGATCAGGAATAATTGAGAACAGTGCATTCCATTATGAACCAGTGTTGAGCAGGTGAAAAGAAGTGTTTGAAACTGTACATGGCTCAGACCATTCCTCAGGAGTGAAGGTAGGAAGCAGTAGAATTTAATTGTAGTCAGGTAATTAAATAGGACTAAATTGGGAGGACAATTTGTGGGGGGACGCATAAACAGAATATACAAAATCATGACAATTATCAGACAAATAATTTTTATTTTGAGTTTACTCATGTTGTCTTTTTCTTATATTAGCATTAGCGAAAAGAGGTGCTCAGGTGATGCAGCACAGTCAAATCTCAACGCTGCTACCGGTCGGCTGGTTGCCATCTTACAAGCTCAGTTGCCTGTAGCGGACACAAATTGACCACTGTGTCTGCTGGGTTGGAAAAATGACCAGACTAAGTAATTAGGGTCTTAAAAAACTGTGTAAGGACCATAGTTAGCTGAAAGCAAAGGCAAAAAAGGAGTCGACAGGGACTACACATGTGTGGTGAGCAGAAATAGACTCTCGTTGAAAATATGCTGGAAAATATTATGTTTTTAAATATAACAATTTTTAGGGATGTTAATGATTGACCATGAGACAGTTAAGATTAAAATTTCATTTGGTGATGCTAAGATTCTTAATTCTATTAATAAAAAATCCCTTTACATACTGGTAGAGTGTATTGTTATTGGTACATGAGCTATAGTATCGTAAATGTGGCTTCGTTTTGGGACTGATCTATCCATTACTCACACTCGCTGTACTGCTGCAGCTGGGAGAACTCGGCCGGGCTCAGACACACCCAGCTGCTGTCACTCATCTCGCCGGCCAAAGTGTGAAGGGGTGCGTGGAGGTGCAGCTGATTAGCCCTGGCTTATAAAGGTAATGGAAGTATGCAGGTCTGGCATCATCCCAGCTCTTTTAGAGACCAGATGGTAAAAGGTTGGCACTGTGATGGAAAAGTCCAGGGATGGGAAGAAGAGGGAACACGAGCGGTGAGTCAAGGTGAAACTGTGGAGGTGGGACAGGATGTTGCACTGTGGGTAGGTTCACACAGGGAGGACCACTGTTATCATAAAGCACAGCAACCTGGAGAAAAGAAAAGAAAATTAAATTAGCATCAAATGTACATCAAGGTCAACTCAAGGTGAATTCATATTCAGTGTCTCTAATCGAGCGTCATGCTGAAATTTAATAGTGCAATTAGATTTTCCACAGTTACACTGTTAACCTTTAAACTTCATAAGCCTCATATAGAAATGAATTCTAGGCTTAGTTAACATATCTATGTATGTATCACATTAGCCATTTCAGTTTTATTTTGGACACAAAATTTTACACCATTAACACCAACCAGGCAAACCATTATGAAAACAGACAGGTGAAGTGAGACACTGATAATTTCTTCATCACGGCAGTTTGACAAGTTTGACATGTGATGGCCAGATGACTGAATCAGAGCATCTTCAAAACCGCAGCTCTTGTAGTGTGTAATCATACATTCTACCCACTATGTGATATGGAGGTAGATACAAACTATGCAAAACAAATTTGAATTAAGTCCAATCTGGCAATTTGGTGCTATCCAACTGGCAAGGTGAATAGCAGTAGCACCCTCTGTTGTGAAAAGTGAATATTAAAGTGAATATTCATTACACATGAATATTTGAATCGTGCGTCATGTGAATCAATTTCTAACTGACTTGTGGTGCATCGTTACATCCCTAGTATCTATCTAAAGTGGTCCAAGGCGAATACTGGACCATGAGGCCCAATGAAACAGACAAGCTTAAAATCCGAGAATGGCCTATTTCTAGCCTAGTGCTTATGGTACAGGCTAGTAACCCAAAGGTTGCCGGTTCAAACATCACCCCTGCCAGGTTGCTGCTGTTGGGCCCTTGAGCAAGGCACTTAACCCTCATTGCTCAAACTGTATACAGTAACAGTACTGTAAGTTGCTTTGGATAAAAATCTGCTAAATGCTGAAAATGTAAATACAGAGTGAGATTTAATTTGCCCTCTAAGCTACCCTTTTTAGCTTTGTAGCTGAGCGTTTTAAACTTAATGTGTGGGGGGTTTAATAATTTTAAAACCAATATTGAGAAAACACTTATTGTATTCCTTGTGTTGAGCTTTTTTAATTGTTCAAACAACTGTTGGCATCAAAAGTTGGCAGTTTGTGAATTTTGCTAATAATAATAATTCATTTGCCGGTTGAATGATTTTGATTGCAACTCTTGTCTACTGGGACAGTTAGCAACTGTATCACATGGGTTTGGTTGCCTCTGTGCTTAGTGTGTAGTACCAATCAATTCATCTCTCTGTCTGAGAACAGAAAGAGACTCGGCACCATGAAAAAAAAATTCAACAGCAGTTTAGTAGCAATGCCATGGGAAATGAGGAGCTAACAACCAAAGCCATAAATCCTCTGTGAGGAGACAGAGCAGAAGGAACAGCATGATGGATAAAGGGGACGAAGAGTAAAGAATTACAAATCTGTGGGTGGTGCCAAGGGATCTATATTGCATGCCACTGCATTTATCCCTTTGAGTAGAATGTGTAGTGATTTGTTGTGTAGTGTATCATCAGACTCAGAGAATATATAATGCAGCCTGAAAAGGACGTTTTTATAAACAAAATGCTTGGAACAGAATCAAGGATTTGGATATGGAAAACAGATAAAACAATTTTGCAAGCATGCACAGTATTGAAATTATAATAAATTCACTACAGTGCCTGTCTGGTGCAGTGGTAAATTATGCCATCCCAGCATAGCTGCGATCCAGGTTTAAATCTTAAATCTAAGTGCTTTCATCCGGTCTTCCAAGGATTTCTTGTGCCACGAGTTACGTTTTTGCACAGCGTGGCTGAGAAGTCCAATCCGTGAGAGGCAGACTCAACCACAAATGACACGTGTAGATCTGTTCCGTTGGTGTTAATGGCCTGATGGTGCCCTTTTGTTGCTTCTTCCTTGTCCTCTTTGCTTCCTGATGTTGAGCCAGGGTGGATTCATATTTTATACTTCTGCCACTGAAGATTGTTCTGAGCATTTTTTTCCCATGTGACAGGGCTGATGTTGAAGGACTTGAGATCCTGCTTGCAGACATCCTTGTAGCGAAGCAGGGGGCAACCAGTTCGTCTCTTGCCAGATGACAGTTCCGCATAGAGGATGTCTTTTGAGATTCGCCCATTATTTATCCACCAGACATGGCCCAGCCAGCAAAGGCGTCACTGCCTCAGAAGAGAGTACATGCTGGGAAGCTGCGCTCTCTCCAGGACTGCTGTGCTGGTGATCCCATCCCTTCAGGTGATAGCCAGTATGCCTCAGGCAGGTAAAGTGGAAACTGTTTAGTTGCCACTCTTGGTATGAGTATGGTGTCCAGGTTTCACTACCATACAGTAGTGTGCTGATGACACAGGCTTTGTACATCTACACTTTTGTATGGACAATGAGTTTTCCAAGGCTTAGACTGGAAGTATGAGTTAGTAATGCAAAGACTGTAGTGTGTGCAGAGCTCAAGAAGTCGCTGCTCATTTTCATTCATTTTCCCAATGCCGTGGTAGCCAAAGCAAGATTGCCAGGAATCATGATCTGCACTGACTCTTGCATTGAAGTCACCAAGCAGGTACATATGTTCCTTCCTGGGGATGTTTTTTATAGTTCGTAGAAATTATGATTTATTGCTTGGGAGGAGTTGAGAGTTGTACAAACTCACCAAGTGGACAGGCCCCCTGGTTGTGTTCAGACAGAGGGTTAAGATTCACTCTGAGCCACTTGTGGGTGGTGATTTTGCTTTCAGTAGAGTGTCCTTGACTGCAAGGCCAACTCCATATTCCCTGGATTCACCGAGGGGCTTTCCCTGCCAGAAAAAATGTGTAGTTTCTTTCCCTCAGTAAGCCTGATGAGAGGAGTCAGGTTTCCTGAAGGGTCGAGAGGCCTAATTGGAGTTTCAGGAGTTCGTTGTTGATGATTGCAGTCTTATGGGTATCACTTATGTCTAGTAGGTTTTCAGTTAGTCTGGGAGTCATGGTCCTGATGTTCTAGCATCTCAGACGTAATGCTGGAGTCTTGTTTTGCTTGGTGTATGATTTTACAGCCCACTTGTCAGGATGAATCCATTAGCTTAATGCATCCAATGAAGCAGGTGGGCTGTGGTGGGACAGCTGGGGGATGCCCAACTTGAAGGGGCGGTAGCTGTCCATTGAGATGAATAATCTCTCCCACTGTTGAAGGCAAGCCCTGGCGCCCATCTCTATGCCAAACGAGAAAGGGCTTTTTACCGGTAACTGCTGGCCTCCTGTGTTGGGTTTTCACTGCACAGTGAAGCTGGAGTTTCCTCTCCAGGGCACAAGCCTGGGCAAGTTTTATGGAATCCCTGTGTTGCCCAGGCAACAGGAATCCTCTCTCTGCCTCGCTGACGTGATCCAAAGGAATGGTAAAACAAAACATTCGGTGTCAGTTCAGCTGCAGGAGTTGTCAGGACAGTGCTTCATACTCTAAGCTCCCTAACGGAGTCCAAGCCGGGTTACCTGCCAGGGTTTGCTCCCTTAGCCTTATTCCATAGTTTTAATGGAACTTCTAAAGCTCTGCTTTTAATAAGTGCAGTGACATTTTTCTAGCCTCAATTTGGGAACTATTTAATCAAGGCATGCATGCAAGGCAAACAGAACAACATTTATTTAATAGTGGCAAAATACACTGACCAGGCATAACAGTATGACCAACTTCCTAATATTATATTGGCCAATACCCAACAAACTCTGCCGTACTGTGTTTGTACACCTTTCAATCATAACCAGTTGTCTGTCAACCACCGTTCCTTCTTTGGACCAATTTTAATAAGACAGGGAACACCTCACAAGAGCTGCAGTTTTGGAAATGATCTGACCCAGTGGTATAGCCATTACAACCTGGCCCCACCTGTCAGTGGTCATAATGTTATGCCTGATTGATGTTTAATGACAATGAGTAAAAAACATTTTTAATTATTAAAGGAAAATGAGATTCAACAACAATTAAAAAGCAGCAATTAATCATCTTTCTATAATAATTTGGTACCATTAAAGAGAATCCAAATACACTAAACAGAGCACTATGATCAAAACTATTTTCAAAAAATAACAATGCTTATGAATATAAATTCTAATGGAGGCCGTCATTTTCAAACGAAGAAGATTTAGAACAGTGGTTTGTCCTTCTAGAAGTTTGCTGATCAGATTTCCTTAAGAGCCTATCGACAACCCATCCAGTATGTCACAAAATAACCCAGACAAACACCTAAGGAACAGCAGGTCTCCCTCGCCTCAGATATAATTACTGTCAGTGGTCCCACCATTAAAAAGAAACAGGGCTCTGCTCTGCTGTAAAATGGTTGCATACGATGCCACCATTTACTGAATCATGACTTCTGCTACCCCCAGACAATCCTGCAGTGAAATGTATAGAATGGGAGCTAATATAGTGTCTGTAGACTACATGAGTAAACAAAAAAAGCTAATAATTTAGTAGTTATTTAGTACTTATTATTAATAGGGTGGCTCAATGGGTAGACCTACAGACCAAAAACCCCTGTTGAGCAAGCCGGGCCAGGAAAAACTCTCTTAAAATGACTAAAACCACTGTTTCCTAATTGTTTTATCACTGAGATGCACAAAGTAAACAGTCAGCTGTTGGATATAATTAACAGAAATGATTTCTAAGTGAAACGTTTTGATTGGGTTAAATGATTGTGCTTATTAGCGTATGATTAAACTGATCTTATTATAAAGAATCAGATAGGGGTATTTGATGGCTGTAAAAAGACAACGGATGAATACAGGACAATGAGAACTAATGAATTTGATCATTACACTATCTGGCAGTCCTTTTACAAGCACACACAGAGAATGACCTATTTCTAATGCAACACAAACAGAAAACACAATAATATGTATCAACTTGCTTGAATACAAACCCATTTCAAAAAAGATTGAGTCAATAACGTAAGTAGAAAAAGTAAACAGTGAATACTAATCTTTAATGCATTTTAAATGAACACATACAATGTCCAATAAGGATGGACGTTGAATGTAATGGTTCATATTTCTGCCTGTTCAACTACTGTTCATACCAGTTTTACTGATGTTGAGACAAATCATTCATGACTACTTAAGTGAAAGGCTTTCAAAACATGCTGGAATCTGTAAATAATAATAATAATAATAATAATAATAATAATAATAATAATAATGATAATAATAATAATAATAACAATTAAAAAACTCCTCTGACCCATGAAAGCCCAAAGTCGAACCCTTTTTCACCGATTAATTCTGCATAAGCACCTCTTACTCTATCTGCCAATCAGGCTCTTTACCCAGCGTTTGAAGGCTCCACCCACATAGTCCGGTCATCTCACCCTGCAGACACTGTGCCCAGCCACCTGGTAGCAATAGCGAGTTTCGAACAGAGGAGTTCAGAATCTTAGTGGAATACCCCGTTGTGCCATCTAGGCATCTGATGTCCTCATTTTGGGGTTTTATGGCTAGTTGCCAGCTAAAGAGACATTGCACACATTTACTGACCACAACTAGTGGCCATTGAACTAGAGGAAACCCTACATAGCTCCGTGGTAAACTTCAGGGACATCCCTGCTTGTCTCAGAAAAACAAGTGCAGGCACTAGACTGCTTATAAAGCACATTATCAGTAATTTTATTATTTTAATTTTTTTATAATTCAGACAAAGCAGAAAAAGGCAATATCTGTAAATAGAAACACAAAAAATAACAAACTCTGTTTTATTTTACATTCCTGTCTTAATTATTAGATTTAATTTAAATGTAGTTATTGTTTTTTTCCGTCATTCTGAGCCAGAAATAGTACTAGAGACTGTAATTACATCTGTGTAATTTCCTTTTCGTCTGGTAAGGCTGGCCTAACGACTCATTCCGACTGTTTAACGTTTTAACAGCCATATGTTCATGTGGACTTTGCAGGAGCAATTAAAATATCCTTCTCCGTCTAACAATTTTGTCATTTAAGGATACAAATGAGTGCCAACTTTTGTATTTGATGTTATTATAAAACTGTTTGTGGACACTATCTTTAATAATGTGACAATGGGTAAATCTACACCACAGTGTTTCTAATTACATAGCCAGTCTGTGTATGTATGACTTTTAACATTGTTGCACATTGTTTAACATTGTAGAGAAGGGTTTTCATTTTTAACTCTTAACACAAATACATTTAAATAACACATAGTTGTTCAATTTATGTGCTTACTGCTAAATGAAATGTGGTTTGGGTATTTTGAAGGTTATGAGGGTAGATTATGGGAACATCAACGGTTATTAAAAATAATGTGACAATAGCTGATCTTTAAAACAAAAGTATTAAGACGGCATTGATAGACTTGACAGAAAACATACACAGACCAGACAACGTGTGGTTTAAATTAACAAGACAGTGAGGCCAGCATGAGAAACAAAAATGAAAAAAAGGCAAGGTTAAACTGTGTGTGTGTGTGTATGTGTCTGTTTGTACGTGTCTATGGTTAATGGGCTGCTGGAGACACGTGCTGATCTAGAGGATGGGGCGACCCCTCCATGCAGAGAGGGATTCTGTTTGCTCATGCAGTTTCCTAGCAACCTGACGTCATACAGTTGCAGCGATGAGCTGAGCTGAAACAGACAGGATGTGTGTATGCATGTGTGTATGTGTGTGTGTTACGAATACCTGCTTGTAACTTAACACTATAACCAAACAATGCAAATATGGCCGCTGTCAATCTGTGATTATTATAAACAAATTGCAAATGTTGTTTATGAGTAAATTTCCAGCCCTGTGCATGGTGGTCTCGAAATGAGGTGGGTTCAGGTAAATTTCTGCCGTATTGCTATCACACAGGTGCGCTACTGACTGAAGAAAACCTATAGAGACAGTTCATTTCAACAGTTCATTGCTATCGTGGCATTGAATTGCGTGTACACCCCCGCTTGTTACACACACATGGACACGCCATTATTCTACATGCTGTAAATGACTTGCTAGCGCATCTTCACAGTGTGAGCAAGTCAGTTTCCTTTGCTGAGAATCGTCAGACAGGTAGCTCCGCAATAAAATCCACCAAAGTCAGCCAAGACCCGGCTCTTAAAACGAATGGCAATGACAATCTGTTCAGTTTGTTAATTATGAGACACAGTACATCCCCTTTGTGTGGACATTTCCCATCATTTTTTTATTGCAAAGGCACACTGACATGCCCTACATCAAGCATGCACAGTGCACGGTTAACAGCTTGCCTACATATTGCTAAAATAGTGCCCAGGATCCTAAAATCCTTAAAATACTAAATCATTTAAAAATGAGACATACTGTATATCATGATGTGTATTTTTCTTATTGTAACATAATATTTAAGTCATAATTTATGTCCGGTAGCGCTGTATGAACAACTAGGTAAAGCGTCTAGAAAGGGGTCAAATATTTATCAATTATTTAACATAACACCCAGTTCTGAATGGCATACATGAACTTTTACTCTGTATCTGGACGTTTTTAGTTACCAGGTTTAAAATAAAGATATGCCTTTTACAGTTATCACAATAAATTATTCTATTAAACTATTACAATGCTGTGTTTCACAAACTTTCTATGCAGCCAGCTGTAGAATTGTTGGCATACTTAATTAAAGATTTGAAAAGAAGTGTTTCTGTTTAACTGGCAAATTTAAACTTAATTTTACACAAAAAGAACAATTTATGTATTCCATTAACATTAAAAAAATGAGAAATAATACACAGAAACGTCATGATTTACACTTAACAATAACAAAGTTATTCATAACCCAGTTATGTTTCCTCAGTACACAAGTTTATATCAAACACAGTAATGGAAAATTTCATATCTCCAATTCCCCTCACTTTTATGTTTTTGGTCAGTGGGAGGAAACCGGAGCACCCTGAGTAATCCCACTCAGACAGGGGGAGAACATGCAAACTCCACACAGAAAGTACCTTGACCGCCCCACCTGGGGATTCAACCCGGGACCTTCTAGCTGTAAAGTCGGGGTTACATTCCAAGAGCACCTGCCAATTGTGCAAAACCGATTTTTTTATTTTTATAGACAAAACCCTGACTATGCCTCAAAACTTCTGAAGATGCCACATCAGCCAATACACAGAAAGAAGAAACGAATAATGCTCTTGGATTGGCTAATTTCAAACATCCCACCTCTAACACTGCCTTCAGTTTCTGGCAAACTGGAATCTTTATTTATTATGAGAATAATACAATATGACAAAATATTTTAATATGTGCCTATGTACTTTCTTTTGTCCAATATGTCAGTGAACAGTGCTGTTATGTTTATTAGCTCTATTGGTAAAGAATTGTATAACATGATGTGCATATAGCCACACTTTTACAGTATTTATAAGTTTTTCATTAATGTATCTTGCGAGGGCTGGAATAAATTGATAATCAACCCCAGTTTGTATTAAACTGTTTAATAACTGTTTAATGTCCATCTGTTTGTTCCCTAAAAATAATTTACTTATGCAATTCAGCATTAACTACATTTGGATTATGGATGCTGAATACTCGAGTCAATGTCCATAGCAATATGTTAAGAATTGGTAAACCACTGACTATATTTTACATAGTGAGTGATTTACCAGATGCATTGTTATAAAATATACACAAATATAAAAAAGAATATAATTGTTATTAAACAAGAAATCAGCCAAAAGAAGAAGATACTGCCACATAGATGCAAATGAAACTTCTAATTAGTACTGGTTAGTGGAATCATAATAAATAATATATAATAACACATTTTTTAAATAATAATTCCCATAACTTATTTGTTCTGGTAATTAATATATATATTAATAACTTTACCTGAGCAATATTTCAATATTCTACCTAATATTGTACTGGTATTTTGGTAATACTGATATATTTAGCATTTTCAGCTTTCATACATCAGTGTGTTCCTTTTCTTTTTGTCTCAAAAGCAAAACCTTCATAAACCATACCTGATTTACTCATTTCCTCCATCACTGACACTCAATTACATCCGACTCATGTGGTAGGATAAATGTTTCACTCATGTTGTGTCTTCCTCTGTCTGTTACATTTGTCTGCTCATTTCTCAGAATCCCTCAGCATTGGTTTCTTCCCTGAACGAGGAGACTGGATCTTAATTACACTTCTCTTCAGGCAGAATTTATTTGCCCATGCATCTTGTTTTCTGATTTACAGCCACACCCAGTAAAACAGAATGGTGATCTAATAAAACCTACGCTTTCACCCTGTAATTGTAGACTATTTATTGATAGTACCAGAAATAAAACCATTAAGAAGTAATGAAGACTGGCAATGCAGACTTTAACTTATTTACATTTGAAACTCATTTACTGTCCAGTTTGTAGAATAAGGATAAGCTGTAAGCCAAAATCACAATCATAAATATCAAAATATGTCAGTGGACTGGATCAGACCGAATGGCAAATCTAATAATTCCCATAGTTGGGCCTTAATATTAACATTTCATGACATTCTACAAGCCACAACAAAGTAAAAAATGAAGTATCAGGTATTAATTAAATGCCTAGAACCCACTCCCCCACCCAAGAACACAAAAGGAGAACAAGGAAAACTTGACTGGAGGTCAAAATAAATGCAAGGTCCTCAGAACCAGAGACCTAAAAGACTTATCTCTATCAGCTATGTCACTGTGCTGTAAGATTTTTCACATCCTTTAAGACCTTTAGAGACATAAAAGAGAATGAAGTTGGTATGGATAAATTAGTACAGTAATTAAAATACAAGTTTTATTCAGAGGTTTGGGCACCACTGAACAAATTCCAAAATTAAGTGAACATTATGCTTAAATCCAAAAAAACATGACAAATCTGAAACAAACCTCATATTTTATAGACAGCATCTCGGGCAGTGGTAGCTTGTCTTCCAGATTGCCCCTGTTGGGCCCTTAAGCAAGGCACTTAACCCTCAAGTACTTGAAATTGATATGGTCAGAGTTATACTTTGGTTTTTGGATAAAAACATATGTAAAATGTAAATGTGGACAGTATGGTATTCGACGAAATAAAGCTAACAAAAGGCATTTTAAAAATAAGTATTCATTATGCACACTCTAAAATAACATGCTGTTTCTGTTGGACATCAATACTGAGCATTAGTTTCTGTCTGGCACTAATCACACCATATTTAAAAGGCATTTAAAGTGCATTTTGATCAATTGCAAAAATACTTAGTCCAGGGTAGATTGCCTGGTCTCATTTATGTGCATTTTTATGTCAACAAATCTGATTTATGTCTACAAATCTGCTTGAGAAAAGGTTTCAAACAGGCCAACTGCAACAGATACAGCACCAAATTAGGACACTGATAAGCACTGTCCAGTATGGTGACATCATGCTCTTTTCACAAGGACAGTCCGCAGGAGTTAACAGAGCACCCCAAAACACTTACAAATAATCGTAGTGTAATAAACATCCTTACATCTGGTAGAGCTCCAGCAATTCTACAAACCCACTGTATCTCCTCGCTGTACTATATTTTAATTATTATTTCACCTTACTAGTGCCATAATGTCTCATATTAAGAAGATTTAGAGTGAGAGTGTGTAAGAGTGTGTAGCAGAGTACAATGTTGATTGGTCTGTATTGTGATACTATAACTGCTAAATATGGAAGAATCTGCTAAGGTCTGATAACACTCCAGTTTACAGCAGTCGACTGCAGAGCTGTCAGTCACAAGTACTGAGCTCTCATATAGTGAACATGAATAAAATTTAGTGCATATGTAATGTCATCTTGATGTAATGACACTTAAAAGTTGGATTTTTAATTAGCATGCTAAATTGCTGCTAAAGGCTGCATATAGTCACATATTACACTGCATTGAGAAACTGTGTTTATGATACCATATGTTGCATGTTGGGATTCTAGGGGCATTTCTGATATTCATCTGAAAATAGAAAGTTCAGCAACATTCTACTGAACTTAGTTGCACTCCTGCAGTAGAAACTGGGACATTTTCTGTGTGGCTGTACAGATATTAAAAGAAATATACTGCTGTTGTATAGATTGGTTATTTAATAGGAGTAAAGCATAACTACATCAAAAGAATTGGAAGATGTGGAATTGACAATTTAATAGTTATAAATAGGAATATTGCTACTAGTACATGGTGTTTAATTAGTATTTTCACTGTATAAAGACATGCAAAATCCAGCTGCTACATTGTTGGTCCGCTGGGCTGATTTGATCTACTTTGGGTAGGCAAAAGACAAAATGTGCCATCAGTGAATAAATGGCCAATTTACCTATGTTGCATCTCAACCTCACTGTCATATTTGCTTGTAATTTGTTTACAAGTATAATATTAAGTTGCCAAATAGTGTGTTTTTTGTCTTTTGGCAGTTGAAGTTTACATTTGAAATAATAAAACATTCCAAAAATTATACCAGAGAATAGCAACCAATACACCTTAAAATTTTCAATTTTAATCACTAAGCTAAAAAAAACTCAGTTTATGCAAAGCAAATACTTTTGGGTTAATGTTAGGGTTGGTTAATGTTAGGGTTGGTGCTAGGGTTGGGGCCTAGGGTCGGCTCAACATTAAAAAACACAATCATGCGGTGGGTCTAGCAGAAGTGCACAAATTAGTAGTAACAAAATGATGAACTCTACACAGGGCTAATAACAAACACACATACACATCTCTGTAACACCCGAAGAATAAGCTGCCCAATAAACTTAATCAAAATCCCTATAAATATAATCCACATTAATTGAGAAATTATTGGAATACATGCAGGTGAATTAATGCACACTAACCTGACTCACCCATATGACCTAAGGAAGACATGACTCAAGGACTTTCCTGTACTGGCACCCAGACGTAAAAATGAACTACGCTTATGTCCTAGGTTATCTTTAAACAAAGACTGAAGGTAAGATCGCTCTGCTATTTACATTAGAGTAGTGGTTGCTAAACTGCGAGGGGGTGTACTGTGAAACGAGACCATCGTGTCTAATGATGAATAGAAACAATGTTTTAGGTGTGAAGTTTTACTGTGAAAAGTGTGTGTGCACACTCTCTCGACCTGCATTTTCTATGTGTAACACTTTACTTTTAACTGTGTTCTCTCTCGCTCTCTCTCTCTCTCTCTGTCTCTGTGTGTGTGTGTGTGTGTGTGTGTGTGTGTGTTAGATCTTTTTTTTACAATTGATTTCTACTTAAGCATGTGTGATATCCGTGCATGCAGGCATATGTAGCATACAGACATAATTTGAGGTCAGTTAAAGACTATAAAACTACAGGTTAAAAACTGCTGCTGCACAAGTTTATGGATCTGAAACGTCTTTCCAAATAAATAAGGAATGAAACCAGGGATTTAGACAAACTGATGATGAGAGAGGTATAAAGGATAATGAATCTGGAGAAGTGTCCACTACAGTGGTGGTCCAAAAGAGAGAAGAGGAGGGCTTACATCTATTGTACCCAAATACCTGTCAACCACTGCAACCACAGGAGAATCTGTCTTTAAAGTTAAAAAGATGCAGTGAAACAAAAGCATGTCAACATAAATATGGTGTTATTTTACTTTTAAATAGTATCTATTTAAATCTTATAGTATAGTATTAAAGAAAATGTAATTAATCATGATTAATTAATTACAGCAAATTGCGTGATTAATTAGCTAACTTTATTGCTTTGACAAGGTTTCAGCTAAAGAGAGTCATGAAGCAATGTATTTTTGAAACCTGTTCTAAAGAAAGCCATCTGTAAAAAAAACAATTAATAAGATTATATTAAATAAAATGTAAAATTGAATAATTACTGGTTATACAAAAGTGTGTCAGTTAAAAAAAAAGGTTGGGTAGTACAGGAAGTGAAAAATAAACAACAAAAGGAAGACATGCATCCTTTATGGAACTAAAATCCATTCTCATGTGCCTGCTACATTTGACAGTATTGATCTTTTTGGGTGAAAGAGTGCCCAGTGTGCACATGAATCTCATACATTTCAGTACAATCTCAAACATTTCAGACTACAAATGCAATGAGAAACACAGCATGGGTATAAAACCATGTCCTCCAATTCGGTTCGATACTTTCTGCATTAGTCAAATGCAAGCACTGCTTGAATACAGTTAACATGGGATAAACATATGACTTGAGTACAACCCAAAACCCCAAATCAGTGGGGTAACAAGTAAGCACAAAGCAGGCAGAGCTTCAAATAAATCAAGTGTCTGCTTGCTTTGGCATCCAAATTTACAACTGAGAAAAACAGATCGATGATTAGAAGCCAATGGGTGACGAAGATGTCAATCAGCAGTTAATACAAACGATGTGAGCATATACACAAAACCAATGAGTGAAAGTGAGACAGAGGAAAACCAGCAGAAATCAAAGACATCCCACCCTACCTCTGTCTGTGTAGGTAATGACACAGTGAGCTCGTCGGATAGCCAGATTAGAGCCCCTGATGCTGAAACACCTAGACAGGCACAAAGCTTCAGGCAGTAGTCAACCTCCAGAACTCTTCCCCTTCAGCATTAATTCACTCAAGTCTCTCATCTTGTGATTATCCGTCTGCCGTTTCTAAGCAATGCTGTCTGCCGGCTGCAGCGTGCAGAAATGTCCCTGCACTTTCTATACTGACAGCCTGTTTACACAGAGACGGCTGCTCAGACTCTCTCGCTCTCTGACTCACTGTCGTTCTCTGACTGTCTCTCACTCAATCTGATTGGTTCTCTTTCTGTGTCTCTATCCGTCTATCGTTCCCTTGTGCTTTCGCTTGCTCTCTCTTTTTTTCTCTCATTTGCTTCCACCCCTCACCCCTCCTCATCCACAGTGCCATATCAGAGGGCTTCTAATAGGGCCAGTCCTACCGCTGTGAACCACCGCTTATGCCTCACTGCTTTTATCTCTCACCTTTGATACTTGTTTTTGTTTTACCACACCAACACTATTTGAACTGTCATTTTTGTTACTTTGTTATCAAGCACTTATCAAGCTGTCATTTGACATTTGATGGACATCAGCTTAGTTTGTTGGTGTGAGAAATGAAAAATGAAGATGTGTAATGAATTATACACCACAACCTAAAACATTAGCTTCCGCAATATATAATCGAACTCTAGATATAGACAGTTATTTATAGTACAGGTTTTTAATCTAGAGGGCTTTTTAGAATAGTATAATGTAAGAAAGGGTATGTCTAGGGTTATTTAATCTTGTTTTTAAAAAACAAACAAAGAAAAAAAGTCTCAGGGGTTAAACCCCTCAGCTTATTTCATTAGTGAAAAAAGGAAACACTTCTAGTGTCCATGTGTTTTTTTCCCACTAATGCCAGCAGATGCATTGTACGGAGTGTATTACCCCTTTAAACAAGATTTAATTAAACCTTGAAACACTGCCTCTACAGTGCAAAACCTTAATCCTATTGAATCAAATATAATAATATAATTTGATCATGTATTTAATATATAAACATAAAACTAAAATTAATTGATGTTTCACACATCATACATGTAATAATAATTATTTTTGGAAAAGTGAATTAATAATCTAAAAAATATTTTAGAAAAGTTTAGATTAGATGGTTAATTTAATTTCAGATAAAAACCAATGAACACACGACAGCTGTATTATAACAGTGTCATTTTATTAATACATTTGAATAACATAATTTGGCACCAGTCACATGACCCAAGTAAAGGCCCAAGAGGTAACATGAAAAAACTGTTGCCTTGAAGACAAACTGCCAGTGATGTCACAACTAAACCACAATAATTATATGATGTGATAAAAATAAATGTAACCTGAATATACACTAAATCTTCACTGTTTTTTGAGGGTGCATAACCATCCAAGTGCCAGTCCTTGACTGCAAAATGATAGTGTGACACTCCGGTTCTTATTTGGCCACAGTGCCTGGGCAGTTCCTAAACTGATGCCACTGATTGACCTCACATTCCTCATACCTGAATCCAATTGAGAACCTATGGGATGTGACGTATCATTGCATCCGGTCTAGGTTTGAGAGGAGATCCTCCAGAAAACCATTTGCTCTCTCATCAAAAGAATGCCCAGAAATTGGTTCATAGAGTAACCTAGAGACCATACACACTTCTGAGATGCATTACAAGTTGCCACGATAAAATTCACAAAAAAAAGGAATCAGCCTGAATTTTTTTTTCTTTCGTTTTTGGTGCAAGTTTATTGATACATATTTTTTTATCTCAACAAATGTAACAATTTATATCAGTAAAAAATAACTTTCAATCTTTTATTCACCCAACAAGTGTTTTAAGTATTCCCTTAAATGTCTGAGCAGAGTGGTATTTAAGAAAGCTGGTAAATAAGCAAGTAGCAGGACAGCAAGGTTACAGTTGGTGATATCTCTGTCTTCCTCCCTTCCTCTTTCTTTGGGACTTTCCCCCATGTATTTTGACAAATGAAACCCTCGTTTCATGCTAACAGAGCATGAGCCTTCACATCCTGTTCTTTTATATTTTTACTATGTCTTCTACAACCGTCTTCTACTAAACTGTCCCCACTGACAGCAGGACGATGCATACACACTTAAAGTAGAGTAAAGATATTTTTGCTGTATAATTTCTTACTGTATGAGGCAAGAATTGGCTTAATCAGAGTAAATTTACTGGTGTACAGGTGGTCATACATCAAACATTTGGTAGTGTAGTTTTACCAATGTTCAATAGCCTTGTTAGTCAATTTTAACCTAAATGACTACCAAATCCCAAACTAAATATAATCATATATTGCAGATATCTAATTAAGTACAGTGCAAAGTTGGCAAATTTACATTTGTATATTTAGGTTGTGTCAGCTGACCTGTTCTCTTTGTCACATTTATATTCTCCCTCCCAAATCAAACATTTGTCCTGGCATCCACGTGTAGCTAAATACAGAGAACACTTCATTTTGCCCAATGATTAATACCATATGAACTCTATAAAAGTCTTGCATTCATGAGCTGCTTCAACAATGTAAGGATTGTACAATTTGGAACTTTTAGACATCAATGTTTTATGCCTTTCAGTTTTAGTCTGAACATTTTTCTGCTATTTGACTCTGGGTGCAGAATGTTGATTAAAAAAAATATGCTTTTAATCCAGCCAATATATACATAGTCAGATACACTGACCACTGCTCAAGGTACTTTACAGCGTTGTCTATTTCTGTTAGGAGAGGCAGAATCAATTACAAGTTTTGTTTTTTTATGTAACATTTAAAGTATATATGTAAAGAGGATGCAACAGGTATTGATTAAGAGTTTATTCGGGCAGTGGGTGATTATCATAATAGGTTTATTTTCCCAAAGACAAATTCCTTTCCATCTCAAGTTTAGTGTCAATGTTAAATATGTAAGCAAAAAGTGAAAAAACTAAACATGTATCGCTGATTTATCTAAATAAGAACTATGAACCCAAATTTTGAGCATGTGGTTTTATTTTTCACTGTACCATGACAATTTCTCATGCAATGCCATCTGAGAGAGCATGCTCATTTAGCAGCGGTTTCTAAGTTTGAAACTGATGCAGATCTCCTCACATTCACTGAATCTTTTTATAATTGTGTTGACAGTAAATGGAAAAAGACAAAATCATGTTGATACTTTTTCAAAGTGTGTTGCACACATTATATTGTAATGGTGTATTTACAAATATATTTAGGTGAATCAGTAAAGGCATACAAATATTTTCCCTTTACCTTTTTATATTAAATATTTGTCTTTTTAACTGCAGAACCTTTGCAGAACTTGGGCCTATAGTACTATAGTACTGGGACTATAGTACTAGTATTAGCTGAATGTATCTCCTGTGTTATATATATATACATAACTAACGCATGGTGCATTGTTACATATACAAAACAAATTACTGGTTCTTTTATTCTTCTTTTAATTTTCTTTTTATTCTTTACATTTCTTTACATATTTTTTACATATACTGTTCTTTTTATTCTTTACATATACTGTGTTAATAAGCCATTTAGTTCATTAGAGATGTGATTCTAAATTGCATTCACATATTTGCATAATGCAGCCATTACTTTTCCTCAGCTTAAATAACTAAGTGTCATGCTTGATTGATCTAGTTAGTCAATATAGAGAATGTAGGTTTCTTTCATACACAACTTGCTCTCCAGTCAAGTTTACCTAGCAAACTTAAAGCAAACATCTGATCCTAGAATTAAGTGAGTCAGGTGTATTCTTTTACATCCTTTACTGCAGTGGTTTCTAGGTTACCAACTTCAAACCAAAAAGGGGGGTCATGTTGCCTTTAAAAGAGAAGACTAATAATTTTAAACTAACTATAGCCTATGAGGGTATTAGAATGGACCCATATTTAATTTGGACTTCACAAAAGAGCCAAAATCTATGGACAATGACAAAGAAAGATTCAAATCACGCTAAAGTTGACCAAGGTGAGGAAGCTCCTACCACAATTTCACCCCAGAAGTAAGTACATCACTGAAAATATTTTATTATGGTTCATCAAACTTTCTGAGCCAGAACACCATACATTTAATCTTGCTTGCTGAAAGAGTAAGAATAATGGCAACACCAATTGCACAATAGTAACAGAAAAAAGGGTTAGGAACCGCTTCTAAACTGCACTTACAATGTACACGCATACACCCACACACAGTCACAGATGCACAGAGCTGACAATCATGCCGCAAAACATCCTCCACCTTCTTTAAAGAAACAACTTGAATCAACACATCAAGCAAATCAGACATGTACTGAGGCTACAAACTAACATGTCTTGAAAAAGTATCCACCCCCTTGACATTTTTCGTGTTTTGTTACCTCACAACCTGGAATTACAATGGATTCTTTGAGGGTTTGCATCATTTTATTTACAGAACATGCCTACAACTTTGAACAATTTATATTTTTGTATTGTGAAGCAGACAACAAATAGGACAAAATAACAGAAAACTTCAGTGTGCATAACTATTCACCCCACTAAAGCCACCTTTGTCACATCTTGTCACTGAGATTTTTGCCCATTCCTCAAGGCAAAACTGCTCCAGCTCCTTTAAGTTAGATGGTTTCTGCTGGTGAACAGCAATCTTAAAGTCTCAGCACAGATTCTCAATTGGATTAAGGTCTGGGCTTTGACTAGGCCATTCCAAAACATTAATACATTTCCCCTTACACCACTCGAGTGTGGCTTTAGCAGTATGCAAATCCCTGACGGGCCGAAACAGTTTCTGCTCAAGAATATTTCTTTATTCAGCACCATCCATCTTCCCCTCGACTCGGACCAGTTTCCCAGTCCCTGCTGCTAAAAAATATATAAAGAAAAGATATTTCTGGGGCCTTTCAGAAAAGGTGTCTATTTAGACAGTTCATGTGACACTTAGATTGCACACAGGTGGACTTCATTTCACTAAGCATGTGACTTCTGAATGTAATTGGTCGCACCAGAACTTTTTAAGGGATTCATAGCAAAGGGGGTGAATACATATGCAGATGACAATTTTCAGTTTTTATTTCCACAATTTCATATTTATTTTTCTTATTTCTTATTTCTTATTTTAAACCCAGCCGGTAATGTAACAAAATAGGTAAAAAGCCAAGAGGGTTGAATACTTTTGCAAGACCCTGTAAGTACATTTCAGTCCACACATCCACTGCAACCTTTCAAGGTGTGTAACAGATTATTTAGGTGAGCAGATCATTGTTTAAAGCCACAGAACGAGAATAAACTTCCGTGCATTTAAAAAAACAAAACAAAAGGATGTTTAAAATCGCTGCTTTATCTCTTTGTCACTGCCACAGTTGTGAACATTGTGTTTCATTTGCATGCTGCCTACTCTCACATCAGCATTTCCTCTGATGTCAGCATTAGCACTTGTGGTTTCTCTATTTACTACTCGCTTGCTTTCCTAGGGTACAATGTGAGTCCTGTAAATAAATCCCCAGTGTGAACAGCTTCAGGCAATGTGATAATCCTGGCCAAATGTACCAGTAAGTAAAAAAACTTAAAACACAAATCCAAACTACTCTTACACATGCTGCCGGTCAGGCTCAACCTGTTGTATCTGCTTCCACCAGAAGAAGGAAGTGCAGCCTGACATATAAATATTTAATTTTTACAAGAGTAGATTTATTTTTACTGAGATTAAATCACCATGACCAATACAGAGACACATGCTGACAGTTTCAATAAATATACAAATTGGGCAACCCAAAGCGAGGCCTGTGTGCTAACATTGAATACATTCCTCCATAAATCTGGAAGAAACAATATGTTACATGGTGATTTTAATAATAATTCACATAATATTCAGGAGAAAAGGGTAGTGTCTGTTTTCCTTTGTCTCCCAACTTTTTAATAATTTAACCCTTTTAAATTATTAATGTTTTAATTTAAAATGTACTAGATATGGTATTTAAAAATTCAAGACTATGGGATATTAAGTTAGTAATGACTGAGTATGCCTAAATTAAGGATTTTAAGAAAATCTGCCTTTTGTGAGGGATGATATGGTACCAAATATGCAAAAACTTAAAGACATAAAGACATTGCCAAGACAAGAAACTGGAAAGACATACCACAATATTAAGCTTAGATATTATGCCGCTTCATTAGTACCTACACAAATGACCAGCAAATGTAAAATTCTTATTAATACTACAAGTAACAAAGCCTCAGGAGAAAAAGAGCACAATTCATTTACACGAAGGCTAGACAGACTGTATCATCATTAGCACAGATACTGGCACATATTCTACAAAATTCTGATCTGATCTACTTCTGTATTTTATCTTTGAATTTGAGCAGTGTTAGATATCACAAAGGCAGCACGGTGGCTTAGTGGGTAGCACTGTCGCCGCACAGCAAGAAGGTCCTGGATTCAATCCCCGGGTGGGGCGATTTCAGTCCTTTATGTATGGAGTTTGCATGTTCTCCCCGTGTCCGCGTGGGATTCCTCCGGGTACTCCGGTTTCCTCCCAAAGACATGCTACCAGGTTAATTGGAGACACTGAATCGTCCTGTAGGTTTACCAA
>JAYDZG010000010.1:6853700-6866346 GCA_034509265.1 Microcambeva bendego
CACACATATATATATATATATATATATATATACACACACACACATATACTTCGAGGTATATATATATAACATACTTATATATGTAACATACATCTGAAATTAATGACATTTGGTGCAAAAATTTTGGTGTGGTTTTAGCAATAATATATTTAATATCTAAAATGATGTATTAGCCTTTTTACACCTTGTGGCTCAATTTTTGGTCAATTTTGACAAATAAATATACTTATTCCCCCTTTTGCCACTCCACCCTTGATTAGTCATGTTCCCCCTGTCAAGCATGCACCTGAGCACTTTTTTGTACCTGCCAAGGGTGGGGTCTCACAGGCATTTTTGTGCCCATTTTTGAAGACACTTAATTGCCCTAAAAGTGTGTGTGTGTGTGTGTGTGTATGTAGGGTTGAATAGTTCTTTCCCAACACTTTAGTACTTACAATAAAAGCAACAATAATGCATTTTCTAATGAAATCTCCAAAATATAAAATACACAAAACAGATTTTTTATTTTTATCTATTTATTATTAAAGACCAACGTATTTGTGAAATTGCACATACATACATAGATTTTACATACCAGACACCAAATGAATCTAACTATGAAAATTGCTTATGCAAGCATTCGGCTAGTGAATTATTCACTTAATAATAAAAATAAGACATACAATAATAATTTTATTCCTGCACCATCCAGGTTTACAGCTTCCTTTTGTCATCCAGAGACAAAGCACTAATTTGACCATGACAGGGGAATTCTTAGCCACTCTCACAGATCATCAGCGTAATTAGTCTGCATATGTGTATAATGTGTTGAAACTCAGTACATGAGATACTAAACCACATAATTAACCATAGCTGACATGGCTTTATCTCTCCAGCATGTGTGCGGCTGCATTCAATTAAAGGCCTCTTAGTTAAAGTAATATAAAGATAATTGAGCTACTGCTGACAGAATCTCTTGTACCTGATAATGCAGCCTTATGATAATGACAATATGTTAGATGTCAGTTGCTAATGTATTACTTGTTGCTCCAAATTGCTCAAGAGACAGAGTCAAAATATGTATGCATGGCAGATGCTTACAAAAGCCTTAACAAGTCAGACTTAGTACCACTATCAAGGAAAACAAGCTTTTATGTTAGTTGTAATTTTCCTACTACATGACCACAAAGGAGGAAAGAATAACTGAAATTGAGCTGTTCTTTACTAAATAAATTAAACAGAGCAAAACAGAGGTGTTCCAGACTGGAAAATTTGTTGCATGAATCAGAATTAATGTTACACTTAAAGCTTTTATATACATACTGGATTAAACATTGTGCTTGAAGTGTATCACTGTCAGCTCACAGCAAGAGCGTCCAGGGTCAGATTCAGATTTACTTCTTCAGTCCAAAGACATGCAGTCAGCTTAATTGGAGCTGCTAAAATTTTATGTTTGCTCTAGGACTGTCAACCTTTTCTACCTTCCACTCAGTAAACTGGACCCACCTCTCACCTAAGCATGCAAGCTTTTTTACTTATGAAATAAAATGTCTTTCAGTCGGGTTATTGATATTTCAAGAGTAAAATTTGGACTAAATAATGAAATACAGGATACAGATGAATGTGCCACAGATGTGTTTCTCCCTAGCAGTATGAATGACTATCGTATTTGTACAACAGTTTTTTTAGTCTGTTTAGGCATTTACTCTCAATTTAGCGTGCAATTGCGTCATGCTTCCACTCCACTCGTCCCGACCCTGATTGAGGAGGACAAAGAACAACATGCCAATCGTTGTTCATGTGTCAATCAGCCAGGCTGGCAGGCACGACTGAGACTGGATGGGATCTATTCGAGATCACAGCTCTGGTGTTCAACATTTTCGAACATTGTTGGATCGTGTGTAGTTTCCCAGCATAACAGGAAATACTTAAGCCTAGTGTAACAAACAAGGCTTTCTAGTAGCCGTTTGTTCTGTTGCCAGATTTATCTAGTTTTCTGTTGCCTGACAACTAGCTCTGTAGAACAAAACAAGCCATGGTTATCACAAACAATTAGCACAAGGAAACGCCATTTACATAATGTTTATCCAAAGTATTTGCATACGTTGTCCTTAGCACAGGTACATTAATTAAAGTGCAAACCTATTACAGCACATGCAAATTAGCTTTTATTGATATGTAATCTTAAATTATAAGACTACATGTGTTCAGAGATGACAGTAAATAGATTTAAAAGCCAATGTGTCTTAAGAAACAGTGTTCTTTAAAAAGCCCTTTCTATATGTGTTTGGTAAATCTCGACAATCTCATTTTCCAATGTCCCTTAGTGGACAGTTTCTTCACTCAGACTCAACCCTGTGCTCTGTAGATCTGTACAGTCAAGTCCTAATGGTCTGCTGTTTCACCATACAGTAAAGGCAGTGTGTGTGCTTGAGGAAAAGCCCTTGTTGTTGAGAGCACAGGTATGAAGTACAAATATTAATCCATTCCCAGAGCTTTTAGCTGCCTCTCGATGTCCTCATCTGAAATTGTGGCTCTTTTGTTGTTTGGTGTGCTGGGCAGACTTCTTCCAGCTGAAGGGGCTCTCGCCATCTGCACAACATTATTCAGCACAATTCAGTTTGTTCAACTGTAAGCAAATACACAGTTGCTTTTTTAAGAAAGAGCCTAATGACTTGCATTAGAACAACACTTAAGGAAGAATATTTAATCACAGATTATTAAAGCAAGTAGAAGTAGTAGTAACATAAACATTTTTCCGGTTAGGCATCACATCATCCATCTGTTTGAACTGAACATACAAAAGGGCCAGACAGCAAACCCAGAGCAAAGCCAAAGGCTGCGTATCTGTTCAAACTAACTGCTCCATATAGGCAGACTGATATCAAGTTACAGTTGAAGTGAATGTCTTTTACCTTTCCAGAGATTTCGATGCCAATCTCATCAAGCACCTGGTTTACAATGTCTTGAGATTCCTCTTCATCCCCAGACTCATTAAAGATTTCATCCAGAGTATCATTCACTGCAGATTTAACAATTCCCAAAGAACGTACTAATCAATAAGCAAGACTGTAAACATTACATAAAGATGATGATAATATTATTATTATTATTGTTGTTGTTATTAATAATCACAACACAATAATAATAATAATAATAATAATGTCAATCCTTTTGTCTGCTCCTGTTAGGGGTCACCACAGCCGACTGTGGTCCACATTATAGAGATGATTTTTTTTACATGGGATGCCCTTCCTGACACAACCCTTATTTTTATGAATTCTATTTGGGACTGGCAATACAACGCAACGGTTTGTGTGTCCAAAGTCCAAAGGCTTGGAGGTAACGTTAGGACACAGGGGTCAGCTAAATAGCAACAACTCCACTGCCACGGCCCATTCGATCCGGGCATTTTTCAGTTTTCAGTTTGTTTCCTTTGTTTTTTCCTTATGAGTTCTGGTTGTTTTTTTAAATTGAATAAATCATTTATCATTATTTAACCTGTGTGATCTGAGCTTAACACCTAACACGAAATGCATTAGATTATTCATCTTTCAAGTTTTTAAAGTTTTTTTTTTTGTGTGTGTCTTGAATATATTAGCATATTATTGGGGTTATTATGAAGGTGATGCATAAAAGAAAATAAAAAATGGGGGAAAGAGAATAAATCAACTACAAATATAAATAAAAATTCTACAATATTACCAAAAGCAGTTATTTTGGATTAGGGAAATAATTAACTAAGCATTATACATGGGTAATATGTATTATTGGATTGAACATTTTTTCTGTTTCTTTTCTTTTTTCCCCTTTTCATTTAAGTTTTAGACTGCAAAATAAAAAAATAATAAATAAATGATAATACAATAAAATTAATACATTAAAATTAATAAAATAAAAATAATAAAATCAGGTAAACCATGGTTAGACTAAATGATTAAATTGCTCTCAAAAATGTTTTACAACCCCTTATGTAAGCTAGTGACATAAACTAATCACTTAATACTTACGCATATCTTCACTCATCCCCATTTTTAGGTTTTCTTTCTGAAAGTCCTGCATCATGTGCAAAGTCTTTTTCGCATCCATTCTTTTATTGACAGCCTGCATAGTCTAAAATAACACATAGTACAGACCATTCATTCAATTCTGAGAAGTATAACAGCTCATTATTTGTCAAAAGCTGATGAAACAGTAAAGTCATAAACCAAATCCAGCAGGTATAAATTAATTCTGGATCTCAGTGTATATAAAAAAACAAAAGTCACAGCAGATGTAAAGTCAGGCTGCAATGGGAGTCTTTTAATGGACCCTTGGGATTCAGCACCATGGCAGGGCAGAGAAAAGCCGGAAATCCTATTCGATTAAAGAGAATTATTTACACAAATCACTACACACATTGCACACAATGGGGGTGACAGCAGCTTCTCTGGACAGCCTACACTACGACACTACAGCTCCCAGGATACATCATTCCTGACACATGAAAGATAGTGTGTTCTTGCGTATTCCACTGTGTGGATGTTAGCATGGACTGCTTTGACTATAAATTGAAGATAAAGTAGCACAATCCAAGCCAGATAAAACATAAAAAATAGACACTAATAGAACAAGTGCAACTTTTTGTCGAGTGACCAGAGGTGAGATTTGGTGTCATCCAGTTTGAAATTACTTTAACAGTATGCCAATCCCAGCCCCAGCCCCCATCTCTCTGAGGGCTGTCCCACCCAAGCCCCATATATATGTATATATATACAAATATATATACATTATTTTGTATTTCTCTTAATTGAGAAAATTAACCCATTAACATTATTGTCTTATGAGGCTGAATCAAAAACTTACCTTGGCTGTGGTAGACATAGCTCCAGCCATCTTTATCTGAGAGTTCATGACCTTGGTCTGTGTGGACATGGATGTCACCTTAGAGCTCACAGCATAGGTTCGGTTCTTTTGCTTTCTCAGCTGGACTAACTGCTTAGCCAGGATCTTGCAGGCATCTCTATTTCCAGTCTTGGCCATTTTCTTGATTTCCATTTCCTGTTCAAAGCAAACATATTGTTAATATTAAGCAAATGTATAAATTAAGCATCCTGAAAAGGTCTAGTACTTTATGAACAAAAGTAGGCCAACACCTCATCCCCTTTTACAAATATGTGTCACAAACAAAAACTATGCATACTACATATCAAAACCCATCCAACCACAGTGAGAGCTGCTGAATTTGCTGCCCCTATTAAATCCCTCAATTTAATCTCCCCACTTCATCTTAACAACTGTATGTATGACTGTGCCACATTATATCTCATCATGACAGATGACTCAGCAACCTTGTTACGCTTCCCATCACAACCACAAAATGACTGAGAGATTTTTATTGTTGAAACATGCTCATGAAAATCAGATGCTGTCATGATGATTATTAATATTGTATGATGGTGTGAAACAGAAGCAGTGAAACACAGCTTATTAGAAATGCTTTATGACTGTGTCAGCCACAAGAGGCTGGATCTTGTCTGTTAGGCGAGCAACAGTAAGAGACTGATGTCTTGAGCATTGCAGTACTCTGTCTAAAACCAGACAACAGATCTACGATCATAAAGAATGGGGAAGTATGCCTTGATGGCTGTGTTGAACCTGCCAATGGAAAAGCTGTTATTTAGGGCTGGCCAATCAATAGATGAGAGTGTAGAATCCTTTAAAACCTAGAAAATTTCACTACTCTCTCTATTTTTTAAAATTCCTATATCCTGCAACATCAGGTTCATCAGAATCCAACCACACTTTCTCTGTATAATAAACGTTTAAAATAGAAATAATTACATATTTATCTTTTAAACATTAAGATGAACTACTAGAGAAGAGATCACACTTTTAACAGATGTTTTGTCAAAACATTATCTCTCATAGTGCTATTTAAAGCATTTATTCTTCAAGTCAGAGATAAAAATGTGAGGGGTGGGTGGATGGATGGATGGATAAATAAGTGGATGGATGAAGACAGAGAGAACAATAAAGAGCCATTTTCCACATCTGTGTACAAACCCATTTACCATTTGCTTCTCCTGTCTTTCTAGAGATGCACGGTCTCTGCTGATTTGTCTTTGCGTGCCTCTCAACTCCTTTGTCTGGTCTTTGATGATATCTGTGCCAGGGCAGGATGAAGAATTACAGCCATAACAATTGCTAGCAGAACTATCAACTATAAAAAATAACTTTTGTATAACTTTGCAGCAACATTTTAAGATTGCAAGATCTTCAAGATACCATGATCTCAGCCTCACTGCACAGCTCTGGAATAACTGAACATCAACTTTCAGTTTTTTTTCACAGATTCAAACAATCTGTCTCAGAAGAGTTATTGTTATATTGTTTTTTTATTTATTTATTTTTATTTTAAATTTAGTTTATTCTATTATTATTATTTGTATTGTTATTTATTATTAACATTAGTTAAAAGTCAATCGCTCCTAAAGAGATCCTTGTAGAGATGTAAGCAGTAGCATTTGTTGCTGTAGTTACATCCATGGTCTTTTACGTATATGGGCTTTACAAAGTTTTGAAAGACTGTAAATAAGAAAATTCATTTTTATGTTTTTTTTTTAATTATTTGGCTGGTTCTGTATAGGGATCAGTTTTTATGTTGTCCCTCCTATTTCTATTCGGGCTTGGATAATTGCTCCCACTGCCTCAGTTGTTCCGGTCACACATACCCCATGCTCCACCCCAAATTCCTATACAATCCATAAAAAATATGAATTATTCAAAATAAAATAAAATCACTGAGAATCTTTAGTAGAAAACTAACCAAATAAATTAACCTAAATAAACTATTGCTTTCAAATAACCTTTGATTAGAAGAAGAGATTAAAAGTCAAACACACTTGGATAACTGTTCTGCAGCTTTTATTTGAAAGTTAGAATTACGAGTAGTAGTGGCCATGTGAAAACACATTATTAAATAATTAAACATCATTATTTTTTAGGCCATGAATCAAATTATCTCATAGATGTAAACTTTATTACAGCATAGATTGCAGGCTGCTACTCTGTCTTCACAATCTATTCTTTACATGAATAAATGGATTGCCAGAAATTTGAATGCCACAAACATCAAACTTTGCCTTAAATTTACAGAACTAAGACTGACTTACATATTGAATATATTTTCAGTGTAAAACAGTGTGAACAGTTTCTCTTTGCAATTCACAGTTTAAATGTTGCTGTAACTGGTGGATGAAGTCGTTCCCAGAACATTCAGTTATTAATTTAATCACAGTCTAATTGCATAAAGTAGGATAAAAGCATTGTAAAATTAAAAATAAATGAATAAAGAAACAATACAAAACACAAAACAGGTTTATAAGGTGTTTGTAAACTTTAAACATAAAGTTTAAAAATTATATGAATTTATGAAAAACTGGTACATAAAGTGTTTTAAACTAATTTGATGAATAATTAAACTTTCTATGTTAAACAGGTGTAAATAAACTTTGCCGTTTTTAGCACTGACCGTCCAAAAATGATTACGTAAGCGCTAACTACTTAGCTACGTAAAAGGTGACGTATTCTGAAACGTATCAATGGGAGGGTCGTCGTCCATGTAAGAAGACAAACCTACTGTGCCACCTCAAAGTACCATAGATGAGAGTTTGGCACGCTGGCACTATACTGATACTATATTGACACTTCGTTGACAACAATGCACGGATACTGGAACTTGGATGCAAGAAACTCACTTCAACAGTAATGACAAAGTAATAAGACCATGTAGGTAACATGTAAGTAATGACATAATTTTACTGTGTTCATGTGTAGTAACATACATGTGTTAATATATTGCCTCTATCAATAACTAGTCAGTATAGTTGTTACAGGTCTGTACTTTGAATGATTGGTGGTGATGTAGGGTAGAGCAACACATTTGCTATTAATAAAAGAAAAGTGTTTCTGCTTCTGTTAGTAATAAAACAAAATTTTAATATTGGATATTACATTGATTATTTACCACTTATTATGTTGTGTTGGTTTGTTTAGAATTTTAGGATACACCTAATGTGACTAATATGACAAAAATGTCAGACCATACATTTAAATTAAAGAACACAGAAAGAAACACAGAAGTGAATAAATGTAAAAAATTAGTCTGGTAAATGTGATAGAACAAATTATATATACTTTATTTCCAAACTGGTTTAAAAACAGTGTGGATACTTGAATTTGAATGTTGAATTTATTTCTGTACTAATGACTTCCCTTAGCCGTGCATGAAGACAAGGAAAACTATTGAAAGGTTTTACAATATAGAGAACAATAAACAGTAGAAATGTAGAAATGCTGTCCACTACTGACAACTAGTGCTGTAAACTAAATAGTTTTGGGGGTTTTTTTCAATGAAATTCTGAAGTTATGTAGATATAAAATTTATTTAAGCCATTTTCCTTTCCCATAGTACACATTTAAAAAAAATGCATTTAACAGTTAGAAAGCTCAAATCTGTCAGACTACCTATGTGTCCATCTATCAATCTGTGTGTGTGTGTGTGTGTGTGTGTGTGTGTGGTAGGTAGCTAGGTAGGTAGGTGAAATATCAAATTCAGGCAACATTTCATTTAAATATTTTATTAGAATATGTAGTCATTAGCCAAACAACAGTATAATTATGTTTTTTTGCCAGATATCATCAATATCAGTATGGATCCTATATTATACTTACCAGTTACCGCTGACATTGATACTTGAATGTAAATTTGTGTTGTTCCTCACAGAAAAATCAATAATGTGCAGAAAATGGATTCATAACATTATTTTTTATAGAAAATGAACAATATCGTTGTAAGATATTAATGCCGATAGGTCTAGCTTTGTAAAAATCACAACATACAATTTCCTAGACTGTGGCTCACAGAAGTGCTAATTCAAGTTCTGTGTCCCCCTGCCACAAATATGTGAGCTTCTTGTGGTGAACAGTGTGTTTTTTCTATGCTGGTTGTCCAGGTTTACATATTTTTAATAATATTCAAGTTTGTGATTAACATATACTATTTTAGTGTGACATATATTGTAGTCATTCATTTATTTATGTATTTTAGTGGGTTTTTATATTTAACAATAGCAATAACCAAATAACAAAAACACATAATCGGAAAAGCGCATTATCATTATAACTCATAACTGTATTAATCAGGTCCTGAACAAATTTGAACAATATTATATGTTCCATTCTTCAAAACAGACAAATTTTGCAGATAAAAGTCTTTCCATCTCTCTCATGTGGCTTCACCATCTAAGCTTTTTCAACAATGTGGAAGGAGAGCTCACACATGATAAACTTACACATTTAAACCACTGCTCTCTATTTAAATTGATTCATTGAGTGTGTACTATGAACAAATGTGAACTTTTTAAATAACTAATCCATAGAAATACATTAGCTTATAAGAGACTACAATAATATTGTTATTGTTTCTTGTTGTTAATGTTATTAGGTATAATAATAGTAGCTGTATTATTATTATTATTATTATTATTACTACTACTACTGCTTTTTTAACAATAGAAGAGATAAAATAGTGTTTTACAGTAATAGTATTATCCTTAAATACGTCATCATGAAGCAGGTACAATGCTACAAACGTTATCGACATTCTATTTGACATTGTTATTTAAACCATCTATTATAACTTGTTCAGAAGTTCCGAAGCACAAACATATTTATTTTATGAGACTGAGATTTAAATAAAAACCGTAGTTGTGTATATAAACACAAAGTATGAAATGAACGCTTCAAGAAAAAAAGTAACTTACCGTCCACAGTCTTCTTCTTAAACAGAGATGCCATGATAATTAACTCAACTTTTAAATACCGGGATGATTGAATTAAACCCAGAATCTTCCTCTACTGCTCAGTGTATGGATTTAAACCTGGAGTTCCTTGTTTCTGTCACATGCGGTCTGTGTTTCCTTCACATCCCCACTACACACATTGCACCGATTCAAGCCGCCTGTGACGTCACCACGCACACACTCCTCACGCTCTTTCTGTCGAGCGCTTTAGAGGGAGATGGAGGACACACGCGCACACGCGCTCGAGCACGGACACGCACGCGGCCGGCCAGAGAGTCCGCGTGTGTCCAGAGCAATGACCATAAATAACAACAAAAACTAATCGTAATAAAGTACAATAATATTATTCTACTTGTAATTTTGTTCCTCAATTTCCATAGACAATGTTATTTATTTCACGTGCACAACAAACAGTATTTAGTCTTGCTAATGTGAGATAGAACTGAGCTATAAATTCACAGGGTGAGTCTGCCAATACCTCTGCCTCACTGACGGTTGTGTGTGTGATTTCCACTAGTCCACAGTCCAGAGGTGATGAGTTTTACACCAATTTAGCCTTTAGCATTAAGTATTGACCACAATGATGATCATATGCATGAATTAATCCCAATCCATTAAGTTATGATAAATATTATTTAAGTCTTTGTTGCTAGAGGAACACTGGTAGTTCACTCTGCAATAGCATGACACCGATTGGTATGAAGCTTAACAAATAAATCCATGTATGCATTTGAACAATTAGATTAAATTGTTTACATTGCAATAAATGAATATTGTTATGAATCTAAAGTGTTGCTTTTGTCTGATCTGATCAGTGTTTTCTTTCTTTTCCTTCTGTCTGTCAGCTGTTCCCTCCTCTCAAACAGAGACCTGAAATGGAAAAGAAAGGAACACAAATTGAGGTTGTAGGATTACTGAACCACAGCAAAAGACCAGAAGCCAAGAAGATGAGTGAAACTGCACAATGTGACTTTGGAACGGCCAGCATAGCTTGTGTGTTGCCTCCAGCAGTTTTTTTCTCTAAGGAGGAACTGGTCATCCTAAAGCAATTTTCTTTTAAGGTTATTAGGGAGATGTTTCCATACAATCAGCAATGTTGGCAACAGGGACTGGCACTAAACATTTCCATAATGATAATATGTCCACTGGTGATCAGTCTAGCCCCAAGCACACAGACCATTTCTACATGACAATAATGAGACAAAGGCACAATTTTATTTGCCACTGAAGGGTGTCTTTAAAGTATATTAAAAATCTACATCACATACAACCAACACATCCGTCGCATTTCAGAAGTCCCTCAGAGGCACTTCTGAAACATTTGTCTCTCCTTCTCTGTTCATGGGATTGCCCAAGGCTAATAGACATGCAAGTGTTAATGAGATAACTATGCAGCCAGACAGTCAAATAAGACACTTCAACTGTGAAATTAGATCTTTTTGGTGCTACAGAGCTGCAAGTATGGTAATTGGAAAACTTTTTGGGCTAAAATAAAAAGAACATTTAGTGAATGTGGGGTCAATTTGATGTTTTATCCCTTAATAGCATAGTACAGTTTTATTATTGTTAGCAATAAGATTAAGCGCTTAGTTTCATGAGATATTCATATTGTAGATATTATAGATTTATTAATCATTTTAAATACATTTAAAATAGCTGTAGATATGTTTCACAGCACTTACCAAGTGTACATAGATGGACGCCAAACTAAAGGAACAACTGCTGAATTTTCTTAATATGTTGTCTTTGCAATATTTTTGCCAAGCTGACATTGTGTTTTTGGTAATTAACTGCATTTGTCCAAAATCTTCTTGGGATTTTCAGCTGGGCTGTGAGCTATTGGCATTAAAAGCAATAATACATGCGCTCTATGTTTTTTTATTCATCAAATTACTTAGGAACCTGTGGATGGGGCAACCTGTAAAAGACTTTTAGAACAGATTGATTGATCTGTTATACTGATTGGTTAATCGTCCAAAATCTTGCTGTGATGACTCTCTCTAAAAAAGGACAATTAGAGCCAAAGGAGGTCAGCTTCTAATTTCAATCATTTTGATTTTGAACTGCAACTTATCAGTAATTCTGTGCATGGCACAAAGCATGCTATGTGGTAAACCAACATGTATTAATTATGTATGCCTTTTCTGTGTCTCATCCTTTACAGTTTGAAACAATACAATACAGATTGTATAAACACCTGGCCACAGGTGCAATATGGCAATAAAATCCATAATTTTATCACTGGCCTGGATTGTTTGAAATAAGGAAGCATGCAGTATGCTGTATAATGTAAATCTTTAACCATTTATTGTCTGTTTTATCACAGCTTTATCCTGGTCAGGGTTCCAGTTTTTCCTGATTCACTAAGCAGAAAACAGAATCCGAAAGTGGGGACGTAGGAATGTGGGTCCTTTCATGCTGATTTAGTGGCTACATCCATGCAGTGATTAATGAGTTGTGCTTGAGTGCTCTGAATCAGAGACAGGGAGCTAATATATCCAGCGACTGCTTTCACTTCATCTGCCCCTGGGAAGAATATGGCTCAGGAGTGTCTTTACTATACCACATCGAACACCCAGGGACCGTCAGTAATGAGAGATTAACACCTCCATTGAGCTGCACACACACATACACATTTTTGAGGGATTACCTACAATTACCCAGTAATTAATCAATCCAGTACAAATATGACCAACACATGACACAATTAATTAGAAAAAAAAGTGGGCAATTCTGATATTTTCTTTAATGACAGTTCTTTATCCAGCGGCAACATTTGCCCCTTTCCCCCAATTTAACTATGGGCAGCATAGTTCAGGTAA
>JAYDZG010000010.1:6911997-6925509 GCA_034509265.1 Microcambeva bendego
GTGAACTCGGACCAAATGAAGACTCATTTTTATGCTACACAGCAAACCGAAACTGTTACCCCCAAATATCCTGACTAATATCACTTTTCTTATGGCCACATTAGTGTGTGAAAATGTTTGTTTTTACTATTAAATACAGATACACAAGTTCTACTGTTGATAACTAAAAATGATTCAACTTTACCAATCATTATGATCTAATTTATTAACATAACATTTATTCCATATTTAAAATATTTATTCCAAAGATTTACTGCTTCCCACTATCCTTCCATATTTTAAAGTGTATATTTTAAAGTGTTCTTAACTAGTTGGTGTTTTATATTTTTGTTTGTTTGTTTTCTTATATAAATATATATTTTTTTTACTAATTTATCATGTTCCATTTGTCTTCCACTGCTCAGGAACACCTGAGTACATCCAAAGAGAACATGCCGCTGTTCACCCCTCCTCAATCACATGCACAGCCCTGCTTTTCTCATCTATTTCTCCACCAACTGGGCACACCTTAATAATCAATGGTCTTGTATATCTTCCATTTTCTTACAATTGCTCCCACAGTTGATTTTTTCACACCAACCAGCTTGCCTATTGCAGATTCACTTTTCCCAACCAGAGCAGGTCTATAATTTGCTTGCTGGTGTTTTTTGACAGCTCTTTGGTTTTGGCCATGGTTGAGTTGGGAGTCTGACTGAGGCTGTTGACAGGTGTCTTTTATACAGATAACAAGGTCAAACAGGTGCTGTTAATACAGGTAATGAGTGGGGGGCAGAAGAGCTTCTTACAGATCTGTGAGAGCCAGAAATCTTGCTTGTTTGTGGGTAACCAAATACTTATTTTCCACCATAATTGACAAATAAATTCATTTTGTCTCTCATAGCTGAAGTGTAGCCATGATGAAAATTACAGACCTCTCTCATCTTTATAAGATGGAGAACTCTCTCAACCAGTGACTAAACCAGGCAAGGTGAACAGCACTAGTGCTCTGCATTTTACATCAATTACCCATTTGAATCATGAAATTTTTGCTTCCATTATCAAATGTCTTGGTGTATTGTTATAGCCCTACCTTCAAATGCAGGTTTGGGTAAAATAAATGTGTAAAAAAAAATAATAGAGGATGATTTCTGTTGTGAAATCAGACATACTTACTTTTTTAACTTCATGTAGCTCTCATTAACTGCAGGTCTGCATTCAGCACGTTGTACCACCATGCCTTCAAGGGTGATCTGGTCTTTGAAACATAAATATTATTATTGTCATCTTTGAGTTGTGTATATTCATCAGAATATAATCAGTGATATCTAACACTTGTTCATTCTAATTAAAGAACAATTAACACAGAAATCTACTTCACAATGTCATATCAAACACAGTGTCTCCAATTTACCTCACTAGCATGTCTTTGAACTTTGGACTCTGGGAGAACACAAACTCTACACAGAAAGGACCCAGATCGCTCCACCTTGGAATTGAACCTAGGAATGCCTTGCCATGAGTCTACAGTGCTACACACTTAAATATGATTAGGTGTCCACATACTTTTATCCTGTACCCTGTATAAACAATAAAAACAGCCTGGCAGCTGTGATTTTTTGACGGCAACTAGCACAATGAATCGTGCCACTTGACAAAGATGATTGCACTGAACAATGCAGGACAATGCCTTTCAATAATAAGCACCCTCAACTGTAGTGTTGGCGTAAAACCCCTATTCAAAGTTCAACTTGACATCAGAAATATGGGCAGGGACAGCATTTTGCCTTTTATAAAGAATTGCAAACTATTCAAACAGTAGAGAATTTATTCTTGCTTAACTGTGCATGCATTCGTTAAAGCTACCTCCGGCTTCCTGTATCTTTGGAACCTTAACATAACCCCAACCAATCCTGATTTACAGCACTGCTGCAAAAAAACTGAATATAAAATCTCACTTGTCAGATCTGCACTGTACCTGGTTTGTTGGCACGGTGTAGAAAGGAAACTGACCCTTAAGGCTGTCATACTCACACTGATTGCAAAATATCACGCCTACACATACACCCACACACAGTTTAATATTCAAAATTATGTACGTGCATTTTTTTGAGGTGCAAATCTTCAGCATCTACTACAGAATTGTGTGTATTGTTCTAAATGAAGTATTTTCTATTTAATAGAACGTGAACATTCGTAATGCTACTTACATTACTGCTTGAGGGTTTAGTACACTCATACACCAGGGTGGAGAGCTACAATTTCACTCAACCGGTCACTGTGATCTACTTTAAAGTTGGTGGCATTGTTTTTTTTTTTAAAGAGCTAATTAGCTTTTTTAAAAAAACAAACAAATAATAATAAAAAAAAAACTGTGCATTAGTGTCTAGATTGATATTAAGCATCACAAGGGCAAGCAACTTGTGAGGGGGCAAAAAAAAAAGAAAATCACACAATTGATTGGTGTCAATCAGGCTGATGTAATCTAGGCAGTAGCTGCTGATGCCTATTTTCATGTTTATCAGTAAAAGTGGATCGATATTTAGAATTATTTTAGAAAAAGGCTAATTTACACATATAGGTTGAATTAAAAACGTTTGGATATTTTTTTGGGATATAGCAAGTTCCAAAGCTATCCAGCAGAGGCTCTTGACTTGATATGAAGGCCTAATTCTAAGGTTTATATCTCTCCTTCAGTTTATCCCATGAATTTATGAATGAAGCAGCATATATTCTAAGTTCTAGATTTGCAGTGCTTTGAACAGACTAAGAAATAGCTACGTATTCTAAAAGGACAAAATAAAAGGAACTGTGGTCCCATTTCCTGCCAATCTAAGTGTTTAAATGAGCCACGATCTACCAATGTTTTCTACGATCGCGATTGACGTATTGGGCACCCATGGTTTAGACATTTTAAAAAAGGTGCTGTAGGTATTCGGCATGAGCAATTGCTGTTAAAGCCCCACCACCTCCAACTGGGTAAACTGCATTCAGCCACAACTGTAAGTCACTTTGGATAAAAGCTTGGGCTAAATCCTCTAAAAGTAACTATGCTTTGACTGAAAACCTTTTAAAGCGAATATAATTTCATCTGCTAAAAACATTACAAAGCTGGCACACAATTATCTGCAATTACTGACTGATGAGTGCAGCAGAAGTTGTTGGAGTGACTTAATAAATACGCCCACTGTGTTTAAGAAGTTCACTAAAACATCTACTTTCACCACACACATGATAACCCACAGGTTCAGGGCTTCAAGAGGCCAAGCAGTATGCATCTTAAACACATCAAACTCTTCCTCGTACTTTGAACTCGGAGATTTCAGCATCAAGTGTCGTCATAGAAACAATATGTTCAAAGTGCCAGTTATGTAGTAGAGGCATTGACTTCCATGCTGAATGGAGTCGTTGGGGTTGGCGTGAGCTGTGGGCTGCCAAACCACTGCTGAGATGTTGGCAGTATTAGAGGTCAATCATCTACCCACTCACAGGCTTCCATCAGTTCTGTACTGATGATGAACAAAACTTGCCATTAATAAAATTCCCTCAGCAAGACACAAACTGGCTCGCCAAGTTCAGAAACTTGTCCATACCAGAACCTCGAATCCCCTCGCCTCTACACAAACACAAATACACTTTAAGTAAGAATAATTCTGAGCACATTTAACCTTTTTCTAATTACCAGGGTCTGCTAGTTCACATCCCTTATTGTATATTAAAGGATATCTTAAATATATGTAAGGATCAGATCTTCTTGCTGTGAGGCGACAGTGCTACCCCGCTAAGCCACCGTGCCACCCATAAGGACATTAGTAATGTATTAATTTTGGGATACCATAGTCTTAATTTTTAAGTACATGTGGCCAAAATTACCTAAAATCGATTTAATCATTTTTGGAGCTCATTATTATTATTCTATTATTAGTCTCTAATAACATTCAATTATTTGTCCTTTACTTTCTATCTATTAAAATTTAGTTGAAGTCACACAGTCATGTCAAAATAAGAAGTGCAGGTGGTTAAATTTTCCTCTTTTTTGACCAGCTGACAAAACCTTGGATCGAACCACCTAAATAATCTCTGCCAGAACGTATTGCTTATTTTAGATTAGTTTCTGACACACTGATTCCCAAGTAGATTTGCAAAGGCAGGTTGACAACTACACTCCAGCACAGGACTTTAAAATGAGGCAAAAGAAAATGTGCAGTGTTTCACAAGTGTCCTTTCCACAGGTTGGAGAACGTGTAGGCAATTCATCATCGGTGTGACATTTTCTCAAGTATGTCTTAACTCATGTCACCACCCACTACCTCCACCTGTTATGCAATGACAGTTAAATATAATTTAAGGTTTTAATTAGTGACTGTTTCATGTGAAATATAAATAATTTGACAGTTTCACCACTTCCAGCCATCACTGAATATCTTTCAATAGATCATTAAAATATTTAAGATTACTAAAATGACACACATTTGTGTAGGATCAAAATTCTAGACATAATGTTTTATTTCTTTCCAGCATCCGGTCATTTCAATTATAAAACTTTGTAAAAACTCTAAGAGGTGTTTAAATCCATTACGAATCCAACCCAAATTTCCTTTCTGCTAAGATTTTGGGAACTGGTGCATCCAGCCTGAATCTCTGACCTCAACCCCATTTACCACATGTGGGAGGAATTGCATTCCATTACCACATTGACAAAATCTCATAGAAAGCCTTTTATAAGGAGTTTTAGTGGTCATATTTGCATGGTGAAAGCAGAAAGGTTGGAGTACAAGTCAAACAAACTAATGGTCAGGTGTGTTCGGACCTTCTCAATATTTAATGTATTAAGTCCAGAATACCAAGTATGGCATAAAAAATATCTACTTTAATCTAAAATATGTTATTTATTTATGTTATATATTTATTTCGATGTGTTACACAGTACACAGTGTTTATATTCATAAAGAATATACGAAATATAATAAAATGAATTAGCTGTAATTCAGCATCAAGTGCTTCTCAACACTAGACAGCTCCATCTTACCATCAATACTAAATGAATTCTGTACAGTTTCAAGCTTTTTCACTCAATCCTCCAAAACATGAGCTAATTAATGCATTGTTACATCGGCTCTACATTCTGTTAAATCTTAGTTTTCACACATTTCACACATTTTAAGCCTCTTTACATCTAATGACAAAAACATGTTGGTCCTATCTGGAACAGCAATGCCTGCAGAATTTTAGATTTCATTAATGTACTATTGTTTTTAGTTGGAAATCATTTCAAGTTTTCTCCAATTGAAGATAATTCCCAGAGCCCTGAATGAGCTTAAAGTCCTTATTAAAATAGATTTTTGAATAGAAGCTTTTCATCTTTTTCTAGAATAATTTTGATTGTTGCACAGTGTACTGCTTGTGAAGAACACAGCATACTTTACACTGAGGAATGATAGTTAAGTAAGTAAGGCTTTTCAATGCAACTTCTCAGTACACTAAATAATCAATTTAAAATACAGGTTTACTTCAGTTGAAAAAAAGTACAAAACCCTATAAAGAGGAAAACAAAAAAAGAAAAAAAACTCTTACACTAGTCAACTAGATAAGCAGATATCTAGCTGACATGTTGGGTGTACTTTAATATAAATTGTCATATTAGCATATGACTTATCATTAGATAAATAACAGAATATTTACTGGATTTATCTAAACTGGATCTGGAAATATTTTACCTCAGAGTGAATCTTAGCCTTTGAATGTGTAGCTTTTCAGGTTTTGTTTCTTAGTAAACATGCTGATAGGTTTCTTTAAGTAAGCCTGGTTATCCAGTCATTATTTAAAATGCTGTTTAGTGTCATTAAATCATGGTAAACAAAAGAGGCAAACAGGGAAGAGGCACGTGTCTCATAAAACACTGAACAAACCATTTCACTCCCAGAACAAACAAGCAGGTATTCAGCATGACTAAAACCTTACTGTGGAACATGCACTCTTTTTTTAATCACAAATTTAGAGAGTTATTTACAGCAAAATACATAAAAATCACAATCTAAACCCATACAGATGGTGTAGCTGTTGGTAATTGTAAAGCTTAAATTAAGATCATGTTTTCTATCTGAAAAAAGATGTGTAAAATACAGGCATCTTAATGTGTCCCAAAGGTTTCTTTCAAATGCTTTCCTTTTTTTTAAATTTATTTACAGGCTTCTGTGTGACAAATAAAAATCTGCGGTCACTGTGGCATACCGCCATAGTATATATGTAACGATAACTATTCATATGCTTACTTTTACATGAATGAGGTACATTAAATTTGCTGTGATTTAATGCTGGCAAGTTACCAATCTGTTAAAAAAAACAATCATTTTGGGTTTTTTTTACTAGGAACAGAACAAACCAACGATTTTCAGTGGAAACCGGATGCACCTGAACTCAATTCTGAGTGTCATGTCATACATGTCAGAATACATGTAATACATTTAAATGTGGTTTTTTATTTATAATAAATTAAATAAATAAAAACCAATCTTTTTCACTTCGTCATTATGGGATGTGTAGGATGTTGAGGAAAATAATGTAATTCATTTTGGAATAAGGCTGTAACATCACATGTTGAAATGGTGAAGCACTATGAATACTTTCCTTTTTAAGTCTGGACTGACTTAATAAAGTCAAAACAATACATAATAATAAAATATAGCATATTTCTACATGACATACATCCAGTTAAAAGAAACAAAAATTTAATGTAGTTTTGTACTTTATGCCAATATTTTAGTTAAGTTCAGCACAGACTGAAGAGGACTATACTCTTGAGTTCAACAAGACTGCAGCCATGTCTTGCTAATGCCAGAGTTCCCACCTCCTGCTGGGCAAAACGACTCCTGTGGTCTGATTGACAATTTGCTGTTTTGTAGTGACAAAGCTGACCTACATGTCTAAGCTGGTCAAATGCAGACACGAGGACTAAACATGAACACAAAATGTGTGCCTCCTTAGAGACACTGCATAAGCTGTCAATCACCTTCTACCTCTTGTTTTCCACAGTTTACCATAAAGGTGATGTTTAATGGTCTAGTGGTTAAGGTATTGGACTAGTAATCTGAAGGTCGCCGGTTCAAATCTTCAGCAAGGCCCTTAACCCTCATTGCTCAGACTGTATACTACACTGTAAGTCGCTTTGGATAAAGGCGTCTGCTAAATGCTGAAAATGCAAATGTAATTATCGTATAAGTCATTCGGTTAATGCTGCTGGTTATAAAGGTCATTTAGATTCATTCAATTGAATTAAGAGTGTGCATGTGCGACTTCTGAGTACAAATGGGAAGATCGCTACAGTTCTAACCTGAATGGTAAGTTTTGGTCATTTCTGTTATTTTAGTAATCAACAATGAAATGATTATACTTGAAATCATAAGTGGATGCTGTTGTAGATGGTGTTGCATCAGTTTGAGCCTGACTGCAGATTGTACATATTCATCTCTGTGTGACTGTTTATGGGAATTATTTGGATGTTTTGCTTTATGTCTAGAACTCAATCATCTTATAATAATTACATTAATCTTGTAGCTATTGATTTTTTTGTAACAATCACTTGCACTTCAAGGAAGGACAATCAATTTTACCTGCCAATGCCTGTGGCTGGAAATGTTTTCATTACATTTTAGCATGAAGGTGATGTTTACTAGCTTTAATTCACGCTTATTTCTTAAAATTCAAGCTTTATATGAACATGGCGGTCCTGGGTTCAATCCCATGATAGGGTGGTCCAGATCTTTTCTCTGCCAAGTTCGCATGTTCTCGTTTCTTCCCAGAGCTCTGTTTTTCTCCCACAGTACAAAAACATGTAGCCAGGTTTATTGGACACTCTTAATTGTCCTATAGCGCCCTAAGATTAATCAACCGGTACATTGCCATGCTGGTCATAAGCCCGGATAAAGAGAGAATGTTGTGTCAGGTTGGGCATCCGGAGTAAAAACTCAAATCAATAATCTTGATCATGATCCACTGTGGTGACATGAAAATGCTACAATATACATCAACATTAACTTTTGCATAAGCAACCTAGTTCTTGTTACAGTAGTATTTTGATGATCTTTTATGTCCAAGTTTAGTTAGCTTAATATTTTATTCTTTTTAATGATGGACTTTGGGCCTTGGATGCATCATCAGGTGTTTGCTTCTGTTCCATCACAACATTAAAAACACAGAAAATCAATTCCCTTATTGGAAAGCCTCAATTCGAGATGGCTTTATGAGTTTTTAAAGCACTGTATGTGTCCTAGCATTGTAAACTCTCAGCATCCAGGGTCAGCCAAGGGTCAATTACTCAGTGATTTCCACTAGCATAAAGAAGGCGTAAATTAATGTTCCATCCCTTAACAAGCACTCCCACTACTAGCAATTAGATCACTTTAGCATTTATGGCTTCTAATTGTGTACAGTGTTCTGGCTTATGAATTTAATAGGTTTCAAAGGGTTGTTCTTAAGTCAAAATGTTCGCATGTTAAACCTATTTTAGAAATTTTGTAAATAGAATTAACTCATGCCAGACCTCTCCAACCAAACCCCCCATATGACCTTTCTAATGTCTTAGATGTCTTTTGTGTTATAAATGTTAGCCTATTTCAGATTAAATCTTAAATGATTTTAAATGTGATAAACAAAAACTAACGTTACCCATCACATATCCATACACATGTACAGTACATGTACTGTCCCATACACCATAGTTCATTTCTTTCTTTTTCTTATTGCTTTGCTTTCTGAAAAACACTGAATAAAACTGAACGTTCGAGACGGGTTGATCTGGGATGTGTTCTAAAACCCAGCAAGCTGAGTAAATAGGACATTGCTTTATAAATCAGATAACGTCTCCATCTATGTGCTGGAAACCGTTAAGTTGTTACTGACAAGTCAAAATGTGTTAATAAATACACTTCTATACAATTACAACATTGATAATTGATTTGCAATTGAAAATAACTTAATGCTGCCTATATTTTAGGGTCACTGTGACGTCAAAAGGATTCATTTCCGTGATAATTTGGTTAGTAACCCGAAATTGGTTTGTACATTAATTCAAAATAAATTGATCGTAACTTAAAATGTTTGCATGGTAAACCATGTGCAACTCAAGGATCCACTGTATAAACTTTTAACATTATGCATTCGGTTTGGTTTTGTTAAAGCCCAGAGTATTAAGGTTTATCCATGTGATTTGAACCACTTCCTCAAGCTCACGTGTTGCTACCCAGCTGATGAGCCCTTTTATCATAGCAGAGCAGAGATAATTGCTCAACCAGGAAAGCGGCGCACAGCGGAGTAAAGAGGTGATTATATCCAGCCTTTAAAGTGGAAGGGAGGCAGTACTACACTCTCGCTCTTGTTCTCTCTCTCTCTTTTCTCTCTCTCTCTCTCTCGCCCTCAAACAAGCCCACCCCCAAAAGCCAACTACCACCTCCTCCCGGGAATGTGTAAGCGTTTGTGACTGAGCTCGCATGCACTTGCATGTGTGTTTGTGCGGCTGTGAAAGGCTTCAGCACTTGCTGGCAGGGGCTCAGTGCTCCCGCGCTCAATGCCAGCACCGCTCCCATTCGCTTGCTCGCCCGCACACACTCCTCCCCCACGCACTCTGACACACTGGGTTTCGGAAACAGCATGGAATGGAATCTCAGAAGAATGGAGAGCGAACTGAGACAGATCAATCCAGACTTGCTGCAGCCCAGCAAGAGCTTTAAGAAGCCATCCTCGGGCACGATTACCCTCAATGTAGGGGGATATCTATATGCAGCGCAGCGGCACACACTCGCCAAGCATCCTGGCTCTTTGCTTGAAGAACTTGTCAGCGGCAAGAAAGCTGTGCAACACGTTGACGCCATGGGCAACACATTCATTGACCGTGATGGGCCAGTTTTCCGACACGTTTTGAATTTCCTCAGGACCGGAGAACTGATACTACCAGATGACTTCAAGGAAGTGACACTGCTGAGGCACGAGGCTGACTTTTACCGGCTGAGCGAGCTGGCCCAGGCACTAAAAGAGTGGGAGCAGCAACGGGCAGGGCAGCGCGAGCCTGCATTTCTGGAGGTGACCGACAGCCCCGAAAGGTCACATGGCCTCAAGATCTACTGCAGCGACACCGCCTTCATTGAGAAGATCAAGGCACGCTTGGTGCAGATCTCCAAGAGTCGCTTGGATGGCTTTCCAGAAGAGTTTGAGATCTCTTCGAATATCATCCAGTTCAAGCACTTTATAAAATCTGAGCAGGGCTCCCGCTTGGTGCTCAAGGAGGACAGTACCTTTCTGTGCACTCTGGAGACGCTCAAGCTGGAGGCGGTGATGATGGCACTCCGAGCAGGCTTTCGATTGCTCACCTGTCTGGACAGCAGTCGGGGATCTGTGGTACAATGTGAAGCGCTGCACTTCGTCAAGTGACCAGACCACCTTTAAAAGCACCCAAGAAGCATCATTGATGTCGCCTTCAACACTAACTGCACAGAAGCTGCACTGCATTTACAAGACTGTTCTGCAATTAATGCTGCTTTTGCATTCCTCCAGCTCTTAATCAGCCTCAACAAGTCAAAGGTGTTCTGTACTGTGTTGTTTTTTTTTTTTTATCTTATTAGGGTGTCTGCAGGTATGTTTACATGAAATTGAACAATTACATTGCATCTAATGCCACATCACATGTAATTCAAGACTAAACTAAACGGTTTGTAGGTGGTAACCATGTTACAGACAGCACTCCAACTCTATAGAAAGCTTACAACACTAGAAAATTCACAGTTAAACCTTTATTTGAATGTCTAAACATCGCTCAGACTTTTTAATTAAATAGGTTATCTGTTGTTGTTTGTACTTAAAATTTACTTCCTTGGATTAATTTATGTCAGTGTTAGTCGTATTTAAACACTAAAACCATATAATACAAGGTTTTCAGTCTAATGGGAACATAATCTCTGCCCACGAGAACAACTCACCACATTAGAGAATTTTGACAGATGCCTTTGAGGACTTAAACCCCTGTAATTTGCATGTGTCTCTGTATCATCATGCTTGTGATAAAACTGTTATATAATAAATGAATAATACAATCATTTAAAGACCTGCATACACCCTGTGTAAACTATTGTTGTGGCACACACTGGCTCACTTGGACCTGTTTGTTGCATTTAGATTTATTTTTTCAGGGTTTTTGGACAAGTGGTAATGGAATCGGGTTACATGACATGTCTGATCGGATCAAAATACTATATGATGCATGTGCAAATTATGTTGTGATTGCTATTGTTGTGAAAGTGAAGTTGATGACAAATGTTAAATAGAACATGTGAAAATATATCAAAATAAAGATTCTCACCCATCTAGCTATCTATCTATCAATCTATCTAAGCAATGAGTAAACAATTTGTATTTATATCAAATATAAGTTTTCAATTTTCATGCTGGGACCCCACAAATCTCGACATCAATTGAAATCTTGAAATCAATATCACTATAGCATTTGGTATGTTTTCCCCATGCTGATTTCTTCAGGTAATCCGATAATTTATTCCAACCTCACTCCCAACACAAAACGCAACATGTGGACTGGCTTCCCGACATTGCCCCTAGACATGAGAACAGGAGGGTGTTTGACAGCCTAATATAAATTGACAAAGTGAATGTATCCTAGTCTGACATCTAGAGTTTTCTGGTAGGCTCCAGGCCCATTTGGATGGGCTTGGTGATTACGATGAAGATGTTACTAAGGATGAACGTCAATATGGGGGATTGTTTTGAAATCTGCCTCTTAGCCGAAAGCATTTATTTGTGTGAAAGGTTCAACAACTACAGTAACACCATAGTTTCTCAAACACTAACACAATAACACTAAATTGGGATGAATAAAAGAAAAGGTTTTTTGCAAGTAGTGGTAAACCAGGCCCTAATCCTTGGTTGCAAAGCCTTAACTTTTGGTGTTTTCTCTTTTATACCTTTGATGACCTCACCTGTTTAGTTAAAATGTGAATTGCGGAAGCCTCCAGAAAAGAGTGACTTGTATAACCTTAAGTCTTTTGACTTGATCCCAACTGTTTTTTTTCACTGAGATTAAAGCCAGTGTTTCAAATATTCTGTCACAAAATATATTTTAAATCCCAAGTCATGAAAAACCTACCACTACAAAGTGTATTTAAACCACATTTTAAGACTGAAAAAGGGGGTTATGAAAGAAACTACTTTGCGCCCTAAATAAGTCTGCGATATTTTGCATGACCTAAAAACGGAAGCTCTATTCAACAACTACTCAATATCTCCCGGAGCTTTGATCCTAATTTAAAGCAGCAAAGTGATTAGTTTGTGTGGGACTTATTCATATATTAAATGACTAAGTCAGAAATAGAACATTCTGTACATACTGCTCATTGTTCACTAAGAATTCTGTAATTTCAGTTTCAGTATAATAATATAATGGCAGCACATGGCCAGTTTGAGTTCTAAACTCATGGTGTTGAAACCATTTTAACGTATAAATCAAAAATGGAAGACCGATGATCAATTCAAGCTATTAAAATTTATACAGCCTGTAACAAAACATGGTTACAAACACGTGACACCTTTTAGGATCAAGGTAAGCGTAATTTAAATCCTAAGGCCATGCTAATGAAGTAACTTTGACCATATGGCTACACCCACAAAGAAGATGAGTACATCTCCACACATGAAAATCCATCTGTTTCCATAGAACCAGTCCTGCACTTATCTCCTGCTAATGAGTCACAACGAATACTTGACACTTGAGGAAACAAGACTCATCCCCATCCCCACAGTTTGTTGCGAGAACATCAAACCGGGCTTTATTTTTAATTGCAGATAAGGGTCATTCATTTTTTATGAGACTGTGGGGCTTATTAGCCCTTATTTAGAGCTGATGTATCTCTAACCCACAGGCAGCAGAGCAGCTAACACCTTGTGGTGTAGGTTGGGGGTTTTGCATTTATTTCACATGGAAGAGCCCATTTATCTGCTCACATGTTCCTGGATTTGTCACATCCATTTGCTTGCCAGGCAAGACTCCTACATTACAACAAAAGCCAAGAGATTTGCATTCATCAGACGGTCCCAAAGAGGGATGAGTAAGATCATTAAATGTCTAATGTAATAATTAAATGGTCAGGCTACCATGTGAAACATGGAACGTACCCTGAGGAATTAGATTCAAAATCCTATTTTGACTCTACATGGAGAAGAAACAGTCAAGATGAAGACATTAATTTAATATTGTAATGATTTCTCAATTTATTCAGTAAAGGCTCTAAAGGCAGATTTGCACAATATACACACACATTATAGGGTGTCAATTTGAAAACTTCCCACCCTTAATATCTCCCTTCCAGTAAATAATATTAAAAATTGGAAAGACCTGTCAATTTTATTTTCAACATAATTAGAACTTACCTGCAGTGAGATTTATAGTTTTTATTGTTTTTAGTATTAATACCGAAAACAATAAATCTCAGTGCAGGCAACTTTGAATTACTTATATAACTTCGGAATGCGATTTTTCTA
>JAYDZG010000010.1:7016923-7027745 GCA_034509265.1 Microcambeva bendego
TGTGCTTTCTCTTGGGCTCAACTTGCGGTGAGACCTGCGGCTTTGCACAAACAGCTTGGAAAGCCCCCTCTGAACTGCAGTAGAAACATCCATGGCCTTCTGCTAAGTGATATCAAAGACCACATCAGTTACTGAGAAGATTTGTTCATATGTATACAACATGAACACAAATTCAAAATCCTCCAGTTTCATTACAAAACCCTTGGCGTAATCCAATGTGTCGTCATCCAGTGTCTTATCTCCAATGATGTTATAAAATGTCTGCGAGAGGCCATCATAGTTGTTTTCCACAGCACTCACTTTTTGTGATGTGAAATTCCATCACGTAGGAGCGTTTCTGGGCAACCATTCTCAGACTCAAGAAAAGATGTCCTCTTTGTGGATTTGGAGAAAAATATGGCAAACCCAGAGAGAGATGCAACAAATATTCTTCACTCAGACAAGCATTTAGCCCCCTGTGACAGCACCAGATTAAGTATATCTGCATAGAAATGCACAAACATTGCACTGGGGGCAATTGCATTCACTTAATTGCTTGTTTAACCCTGCCCAGGCAACGTAACCTTGCACATCCACTCACATGTTCATTGCTCTTTTCATTCCATTTATATCCCAGGTCAAAGTTTGATACATCCCCAAAAACCCAATTTTGACCATATTAGACATGAGATTATTTCATTAAGGGCATGGACCACAGTACAATTTCTTTGTCACAGTACTTCCAAGCATCAAGCTAACTTTGTCAACCAGGAGAACTGAAAACTTTCTACTCGTAAGGAAGTCTATCAAATGGCTTTGCCAAAATCAGGTGAACAATATTAGCATTGTCTGCCATTGTGTGAACCATTCTAGCTGTCTAGTTCACACCAATCTAGCAAACATTGTGAATGATTAATTGAGTGAACAAAGAAAACGATATTAAACTCGAACAAGGAAATGTTGAAATGAGATTAAACTGAAACAAGGAAATACTAAGAGTGTGTTTTATTTACACAATGAACAATGGAAATGGTTGAGTAATTTCACCAAGCAAATACCAAGAAATGAGTTGCAGTTTGTCTTCCGACTTCACTCACAAAATCAACGATCAGACTGAAGCTCACAGTGATTAAGTGACGATGTAGACCTCAAAAATAGCTGTCAATCAAAATGGTGTTCTGCATTTTGACTGGTAATATTGCAGAAGCTGCATGTCCCGACCTGCCCACAGCTCCATTCAACCCCAGAGACGCCCAGGGTCCGGGGGCGGGACAAAATCATGGAAATTATTGAATAACTGGCAAGTTTTGAAGCTATGAAAAAAAAGTTCCATGCAGTCCAGTTGAAGTGAACATATGCTCAGCTTTTTGGGCAAATGCATTTAACAAATAAGTTAACAAAATAGAGTCAGTTGAATTGTGATAGTCTTAGAGAAATCGCCACTGCATTAAGTGCAGTTGATGGTTAATGGTACTGAACTGGCATCCTTCAGATTACTAGTCAAGTTCCTTAACCACTAGGTTACAGCTTTCCTAGACAGGCTAATGTCTGTGGCTAAAACAACCTTGCCATTGGAAAGTGCACTCGTCAATGCGCTCTCAATCCAAACCCAGACAAAAATAGAAGACCTGCATCTGGAAGGGCATCAAATGTAAAGACCATGCCAAGACCAGATATGCCGTGGCAACCCCTTAATACGAGAGCAGCCGGAAGAGGAAAACAAATCTGCAGCTGCTTGGGATTATCCATTTATCCTGATGCCTTGTCCCCCTTCTGATGTTTTCATAAAGCATATGCAGCATTGTTTCCTTCAATAGGATTAAATTAGTGCACAATGTTGAAATGTGCACATGTGACCAATGCAGGCAAAAATACACCATTCTTTTGAACTAGCAAGTGAGTATTTGTTAGAAACTGAAAAGTGAAGTGGTCTTTTGTAATTTGTGCCCTGTTCAGTTTTTCCATTTAAAGCAGCTAAATCACCTGCTAAAAGTACCAGAAGGAAATCTGTGCAGACACAGGAAGAACAAAAATGTTCTTGGAAGAGAACATGGTGAGAAAGTGAATGGTTTTCCCCTGCAGTTCTTTTTCGTCTCCTCCCTGTCAAAAGAATTGTAATAACATTAGCACTATCATATCATACAAAACAAGAATATAGATACCCAGCATGGACTCTCTTTTCAGTAAGAGGTGTCTCAAACCTGTGACATCTTTACCTGCCCTGACACTGCTTATCCACATGTGCCCAACTAGCACAAGTAGACAATTAGTTTCCATGACTGATCTCCTTTGTGCATTTTTGAAAGAAATAATGGGGCCCAGTGGGGATGTAAACATTGCAGTGAGCTCTAAAGAGACACATCATATTATAAATAGATGTTGTAGACAGTTCCAACATATACAAGTTGCAATACAAGCGAGATAATACACATGGATCGTGTTGTTTACCTAACTCTTGTTTAAAATGAACAGTCAATGCATTTATTACTAACAGACTGCTGATCTGATCTTCATCTAAGTCACAAGAAAATACTGTGTATGCTTGTGACACACAAACAGCTGTACTTTTCATGTCTATGGGTGTGTTTGAAAACTGCAGCCTTGCTGTCTTTCTACCAACACAGGAAGCTAAGTAAAGAGGATTATAATAATACATTGACTTTTATATGCCAGGCTATTCAAACACACTACTCAGACACCCACTGACAACAGTTTTCACTTACTAAGCTAAGTACATATATTTTTTATTTACTATATTTGGTATGTTTTGTAAGACAGGGTGTGCTGCACTGCATCCTGGAATTGCCTTTATAGCTAAGTGAGCATCATATGTGCCCTCGTTCTTCAATCAGAATCCAGTTTGAATTTAAAGTATCTCAACGAGTGAGAATTTTAGGGCATCTAGGATTTCTTCTCGAAAGTGTGCATAGGATGACGTGAAATGAGTCTAACACAATTTATCAATATATTTTTTTTACCCTTGATTAATCATTTATAGGTTATGTTAGAACTTTAAAACTAACATCCCTACCAAAAACAGGAGGCCTGATGAAGGGATAAGAAGAACAGATGTATAGATTTTCGAATGAATGTGAACTGTGGCCCAATAGAACCAATGTCAGAAGGCGGGTGATTTTCAACATGGTTTTCATAAATGAATTGGGATAAACTCTATACAAACTCTATACAATTTTTAAACCAGTAAAGATTACAATCTGTAAATAGGAACATGATATTAATAGTAGATGAAAGTTTGATGATTGTTATTTGCTTAACACGATGGAAAAGGGTCAGTTATTAATGACTCTACACATATTTAATTTGCAGAAATATGAGTTGGGTGTTCAAACATGCGTCCGGGCTTTTTTCTGTCTGAGAAAATGAGTTCAGTTTTAAATAATAAGGGATGTACTAACAACAAATCTACATCACAACTGTAAAGCATGTTAAAGGAACCACAACTGTGTGGTACTGTTGTATAGTTGCATGACTTTGTGGAGTTCTTCTTGTAATGAAATTCAAAGGATAACATAGTTTTTCCAGCACTGATCAATCAATTGATTAATCAAAGTTTCCAATAAAGTTATGAGAGGTACTAATACTAAAATACATATTTGTTGTATAATTACACTGTAAAGATTGGATCACAGTCAATGAGTAATTATTTCAGGCATCCAAGATTTTCAACTTTCAACACCTGACCTGTAGCAGAATTTATTGTTCATCTTTTCATTTTGTATAGTAACATTGTCTGACTGAAATATAAATCTTTGTCTTATATTTCCTGCCATCTGCATTCCTTCTGTCTCTCTAATTCTTTGCCTGTGAGGTAATGTTTAAGAAAGCCATTCCCCACGTTGGTGTTAGTAAGGTGCTACTCAGAGAAATACAAGGTGACTAGTAGGATTTACAGAGGCATGTGAAAGCCATTGTCCTTATTACAGCATACATCTCACAACCTCTCAGACTCGTCACAGGAATGCAAAGTACGCCAACTGCACTTTACTGCTCACAGTTAAGCTCCAGATAATCAGCTCTCATTCATAGTGATATATTGTTGGCTTACATTCAGTTGAAAAAAATAGGAGTCAACTATGACAGCAACAGCACCTAGTTCACTTGTTCCTGAGAAAACAAATATCTGACCTCATTCATGGTATCAGTCCTAGCAGGACCAGGTTTGCCTTTTGCAAAAAAAAATGCAAGCCTTTTTGCATTTCATACAACGATTATGCATAACATTATGACCATTCTAATATTGTGTTGGTCTCCCCTTTTGCTGCCAGCCCTATAACTGTGTTGTACTGTGTATTCTGACACTTTTCAATCAGAACTAGCATTAACTACTTCAGCAATTTGAGCTGCTGTAGTTCATGATTTGACCAGCCTTCACTCCCCACTGTCATCAATAAGTCCTAGCTGACCATGACCTCATTGCCAGTTTACCACTGTTTCTTTGTTGGACCACTTTTGGTTAAATGTTCACTTGCTGTATAATTTATCCCACCCACTAACAGGCACAGTGATGAAGAGATAATCAGTGTTATTCACTTTACCTCAGTGCTCATGTTATGTCTGGTCTGTGTATTTTAACAATAATTTTTCTAATGTGTTTCTAATTATTTTTGCCATTTTTTAAATTGATGTTAAAGCATGTAATTGTTCTGTGTAATATGGTTGAAGGTGAAGCTTTGCATCTGCATGACTGTCATTTATTCACCCAGTATGCAGGATGGTTAACCAAGGCAGGACCATTCTGTGGCCTAGGAGCCAGAAATAGAAAGCAGAAAAGTGCTAATAAATACAAAAGGCCAATGTAAAAGAAACTGAAAGCATTTTTTAAATCAAACCTCTGAAGCCCAAAGTGCTTGCTTCTTCTTACCATGCATCATGAAGTGTGATGCGTTTGTATTTGATATGTGTAAGACAATAGCATGATATTAAAATATAAACCTATTTAAACAAACAGTGCTTGATAATGCTTGCGGCAAATAAAGGGAAATGTGATGACCAGAGGTGGAATGGGAAAGTACAATTACTGAATTTTATTTAAATAAGAGTTTTGTTAATAGTTTCAAAATCCACTCAAGTAACTCATTTAAAATTTACTCAGAGTAAACGTTACTTAGTTACTTTTTTTTTTACAGAAGATATGTAATGCAAACAGGACAACTGGATATACATTTAACATTGGTCTTTTAAAACATCATAAAAAACATTGTGATCCAACATTTAAAACATTTAGAGATGTGTATTGTGTAATCTGGCAACCCTTTTCACTGAGCATTTTCCTGCAGTGGTATGAGTGGAAGTGTGACCTTAAAGGACATAGTCACAGAGACAAATTCCTGGGCTAGCCAGCCTGTTTAAATAGTACACACATGTACACTCACACCACACACACAGAGTATACACTGGATTCACACTTGTATGCATTCTGCACTTGAACAAATTATTTGGCAACCAGACGTGCAGGCTGAGCATTGCTCTCAGGAGTAAGGTGAAGGAAACAAGCCCAGAGAGGAAAACAAAGCACGATCAGCTTGCTGGGAGCAGGTTCTGGTATATGGGTCAGTGCTGAAATCTTTCTGAGTGTGAGGGAAAAACAGGCCTGTGCTTGTTAACACTCACCAGCCAAGTAGCTTTGAATTAAAGTGAGTCGACGTGGAAACCTGAGCAACAAGCAATCTATTCAGCTCCTCTCCTAAAATCACCTGCACCACACTTGGCACTTCCTGCCTGGATTCCAAGTGTGGTCAGAAGAGAAAACAGCTTCTGAAACAGCTGGCTGCCCTGCCTACTTCCTGTCAAGATGCGGCAAACTGGATTAGACCGGTTTTATTGAAGAGAGTCGTTTGAAGTGGGACAGAGTTTAATGCACTGAATATTTATCTAAATCTGAGAATCTGAAATTTTCCAGCCTTAGAGTAGTATAAAAAGAAAGAAACTGTTTCAGTACAGGTTACTGCTAATGTTTGTGAATAATTTCAAATGCAGTGATGTTTCTTTATTATTTCTTTATTACATTATTTATGCATTTTGTCCCTTTATCTCTGCACTTTGCTGCTAAGGATCCTGATTGCTTGAGAAGATTGTATAATTGTATGAAAACATTCCCTCTGAATTGTCACTGTGTCTGCTAGGACCACCCAGCTGACGAAACTGGAGAGTTCAGAATCCCAGCACTGAAGTCCTAGCGGAATAACCTGAAAAAGGTCTCAAGTTTACTGGCTACTTGTAATTGTAATTGCAAAAGTCCATGTAATTTAAGGATTTTATACTCAATAATCTCATAAAATACGTAAGGTCTCTGCTGAATGGTTACATGGTGCGTTATATTTTCATTTTATTTCCATGATATGACACAATCGTATTTGCATATTCAATACTACTACTACTACAGCTACTACTACTACTACTACTACTAATAATAATAATTGTCCCTGTAGCCACTAATCAACCAGTTTATCCACGTTTATTGGACTATTACATTTTTAAGTGAATAACAGTAAGATCCCCTTTCTTAAAACCCCTGCTAACCAAGGGGAACATAACAAAGGTTCATCTTATATTTGGTTCAAACCATTATTATGGCCATCAAGTCTTTTGAGATGTGCTTTGCACTGACAGAAAAAACTGGAATATTCTGGAAGGTGTGGGTCCTCTAACACGTAGCATAATGGTACTACAACATTCCACTATATGATTTATACATGTGCAGTGTATAGCTAATCCAGTTAAATCAGTACAACAAAGCATTTTCATCTAAAAGAGATAAATGTTGAGACTGAAAAATGACTAATTTAGCAGAGGAGCCAGACTGAACCTGCTGACATGCCTTGCCTGGCCTGGATGAAACAGACACTTAGCAGTCTTTGCACGATTGCTTTCTCCAGGAACACGGCCCAAAACTAAAATAGTCATTGTTATTATGGAGAGAAAGGGGGTCCAGGGCAAAGTGACTTTGAAGTTTCACTTTTTGTCTGCTAACAAGCTTGCTATGTCATTCCCTGGCAAAATATTGGAATTTTATTTATTTTTTGAATAAACCGATCTTACAAATTCTTTAAAACATTTTTGCAAGAATATTTAAATTAAAATAATTTTGTATTTATCGATAGTGAGGTTTTCTTAACGGATTCTGTTCTAATGTTTTAGCATCAGCTGTAGCATAACATGTCTAATTACATTTATGGGACAGTGGTCTTTAGTTTTATGGACTCCAGGGTCTCCAATCTTTGGGCACAAATTGGGAAAGCACCCCAAACAAGGTGGCGTTTTCTGTATGATCTACATTTGAGTGTTCTTTAATGAGAGGATCTCTGATTATAATAAAGCATTGCTGCCTTTGGGATTTATATAGCCTAATTTCTTAATTACTGGGAATTTGATCCAATGATGTAATATGTATATTTAGGTGAGTGTGTGGAGCAGAACAGGCAATGTGACAGCTTTTCTTTTCTGTCACTACATGAAGTGCCTTTGCATTAGCAGGTTTCTGCAGGTAGGGAGAACTGCTCCATCATCTTTATTGCATAGGATTCACACTGCAGCACAGGGATCCAATCTGCAATGCAGAGCAAACCTACTGAACTTACTGTAGACCTAACCCCTAGTAATCTGGGACTACTCAAAAGTAAAAGATCTTCTGATAAACTAGGAACCTTCACACAGTAGTTAGCTAGGACCATTTACTGTTGCACTAGGAGCAAGCTTTCAAATGTTGTTCAATGAGGTAGGACTATCCAATAAGTGATTCACTTTGTGCAGATAGAGCCTAGAAGCTAGAAGGCATAGCCTAGTGGTTAGTGTACTGGACTAGTAATCTGAAAGTTCCCGGTTTAAATCTAACCACTGCCAGGTTGATGCTGTTGAGCCCTTGAGCAAGGCCCTTAACCCTCAATTGCTCAGACTGTATACTGTAACTAAGTCACTTTGGATAAAGGAGTTTTGTCAGAAAATTTGGCAGTTTTATAGGCCACAGTTTTTTAGTCAACAAGCTTGTGTTAAAATACTCTTGGCTATTTAAGTGTCTATATTCTTAAAGTTGGATTTACCCAATTGTAAAAAGGGTGAATGCAAATAATCAAATTTCAAAGAACATTTCTTTTTCTTTTAATCAGATGGAAGTGAAACACTTTCTTTCCTTTTCTGTCTTCTCCACCCAGATGCTAAAATACTATATACCGTTCTATACATTGCTACTGGCTGTTCTAAGAATTGGTGACAATAAAAGTCAGCAACACTCAGTGGTTGCCATAGGTCAGCTAGAGGTAATGCAGGCATTTGTGATCGTCTTACAAAGCGTGTTCGTACTTCCTTTATGTAAGCATGGACAGGATGTGTATTTATGGCAGTGGGACTGAGCTCTGTGGGTGGCTGATAAAGACGTCTTTTCTGCCATGTGTATAGGGAAGATGTGGCTGGTGAGGGTGGAAATATGCCCTTATATGCTGTAACATAATTCATGCAAAAAGAAAAACAGTTTGTCTCATATATTTAAAATTTTATGCAATAGATGTAAACCGTTACATTCATCGGTTCAACTCAAATCCTTTGGTTTTTTGTCTTCAGTAGAGAGGGAATAACACTTACGTGAAATAAGTCTGATGGTTAGCCGTCATTATCCTGCAACCTAATAGCCTAAAGACTCAGTAAGGCTACCTGTTTGCAGTGCATTTCTGATGTAACAATTGCGTGCCAGGAGGGAGTAGACGGAGATGCTGGTGGTGTTTGATTTCTTCTAAGCAGCCTCACCTGTGTGATCTTTCTTATAAAAGAAAAGTTTTTATTTTGTATTATAAAAAAACTCATTCAGGCTAACCATACAAAAAGTGGAAGCTGTTCACTGTCCCTGGTGAAACATGGCTTCTGTGACCCTGACCAGGAAAAAGCAATTAATGAAAATGAAATGAAAACATGTTTAACCGCCTTTATTAAAATACTTAATCACTAGGCAAATCACAGATGTGCATGTATTAATTATTTGTAGTTCATTTTCCAAGTATGCATAGCTTGTTTACCAAAAGCTGCATGCTGGGTGTTGAGTCCTTGACTAAGCCTTTTTATGCAATCTTAGAACCTATAGAAAAAGGTTGAATCAGTGGTAAGAAATAATGCCTTACAGCAAGAAAGTCCTGGGTTTTATTCTCAAATGATCCAGGTCTTTTCTATGTATAGCATCTTCTCCCTGTGTCTGGGTTTCAGGATGTCCCAAAAGAAGCCAACAGATAAAAGTGTCTAGGTTTTAACCAAGAGAATAGCATTTCAGATGTTTATACAATTTGACTTATTCTGTATGTACCTTGCCACTGCAATGGTTAAACTAGTGTATTGTAGTGCTGGTCCCCAGCCCGAAAAAAGAGGGTTGTGTCAGGAAGGGCATCCAGCATATACAAATTATGCCAAATCAACGATGTAGATCACCATCCACTGTGGTGACCCCAACAGGAGCAGCCAAAAGAAAACAAAATTGACTTTTAATGTGGCATTCTACATCTGTTGACACACAAACCCAAAATACATAGTTCCATGTCTTTTAATTGGATATTATCTTTACTGACATTTAATACCACCTGGCTTTGACCTGTGCGCCTGTCTGCAAATGGTCCACAAGACATAACACAAAATAAATAAAGACCACAATTTTATGTCACAGTTTGTATCTCAGCTATTATCACTGTGATATGTGTTAGTTTCTGAAGGAAGCCTTGCTGTTAACCATGTCAATCAGAATTCAAGCAATGTCATGATGGTTATGCCAGTGTCCCGTGGACCTGCATTATACTTTGTTCTGCCCCAAATATTTAACCTTTCAGATAAGCTACTGCATTCAAAAAACACTGTGGGGTTTTATTTCATCGACAATGTGGCATATTATGTGGTTTCTCTTTGGCAAAATCGCTGTGGTCACGACATGCTGTACAAGCAACACAAGCTGTTATGTAGCATTGCCATGAAAACAACGCCAGCAAGTCACGCATACTGTCAGTCATACAAAAGCTGGCACAGATCTTTGGGCAGTATCTGCCAAAACACTTTTCTGGGTAGCCGCAGACATCTCCATTTCCATCTACTAATGACTAGATGCACTGTGTTGTGATCACTCCAGAAGCATGTATCTGAGACATTTATAATGACATAGCTAAAAGCTGATAAGGACAAAGGAGTGTTTGTATAGCAGCTTGATGGGAGCCAAATCATTCTTAATATCTCACACGAATCAAACAATTTGTTTGTATGGCAAAGAGTGCCACCTAGTGTTCATGTCATGCTGAGCAGCTTCATGATTTTCATGAGAGAATAACTACTTTCCTTCTGGTGGGGAGCACATTCGCCTCAAAGCAAGAAGGTCCTTGGTCCGGGTAATTTCTGTGTGGAGTTTGCATGTTCTCCCTGTGCATATTTAAGTGTTTCCTTTGGGGGCTCTGGTTTCCTCACTCAGTCCAAAAACATGCAGCTAAGTTAATTGAATTGTCTTATAGGTACCATGCATAAACCAGTGTATTGTCCGTGTCAAGCCTGGATAAATAAGAAAGGTTGCTTACTAGAAAACTTTTGAAATTTTAGTGAGCTGCAATTGCTGTGTATTACTGAATGTAATATACAAGTTTTTTTGTGTTTGTAATAACCTATCTTTGTTTTTCTTTGCACTTATTTTTATGGCAGTTTTTTTAATGCCGGAAGCCCTTGCTGATGCCATCCTGTTAATCCGGGCTTAGGACCAGCACTACAGTGCACTAGTTTGTGTGATCTAGTGGCTAGGGTGACACCCAACCAACCACGGAAAACCCCTTTCAGCACTTTACATAATAACAAATATATTGTTATGGTACAAAGTATA
>JAYDZG010000010.1:7046245-7068225 GCA_034509265.1 Microcambeva bendego
AAAGTCATTTATAGAAAAAACTCAATTCATTGCCTGTTGGTATCAGATTTAGAGATGTAACGATGCCCCATAAGACTGATAAAAAATTCTGTGCAAAATTCGAATCGTTGGTCAATTTAAGATAAATTGATATTCAATTTAAACAGCAGAGGGCACCTGCACTATTTATCTCAAATGTTTGACTTCACTTGCCGGGCTGCCAGGTATGGGATTTTCCATCCAAATTTATTTACATGAGGATACTTTTATTTGTATTATTAATTTATTTAAATCATTTCAGTTTTTTACACAACAATGGGAAATTTGCAGCTTTGTTTTGCATAGTTTGTAGCTACCTCAGAAATGAAAGGGCATTCATCATTTAGACAAATAAAGGATAAACAGAAATACTGTATTTCGTTTTCAAAGACAAATTTTGAAGAAAGTGTAAAATATAGCTTTGTTTTTTAATGTTTGTAATTTTTGTATTTATTTATTAGGATTTTAACATCATGTTTTACACTTTTGGTTATATTCATGACACACACACACACGGTTATTCATTACTCAAGGTTAATCTTTTCTCAAGTTTAAATTAAACACAGTCGTGGCCAATTTTGTCTCTCCAATTAACCTGGCTGCATGTTTTTGGACTGTGGGTGGAAACCGGAGCACTTGGAGTAAACCCACACAGACACGGGGAGAACATGCAAACTCCACACAGAAAGGACCCGGGCCGTCCCACCTGTCGAACGAACCCAGGACCTTCTTGCTGTGAGACAGTGCTACCCACTAAGCCACCGTGCTGCCCATGTTTGTAATTAATGTTAATTTAATGCTCTAACTGCATTGACTTTATATAGCTGATCAATATTTGCATTACATTTTCAGCAGACGCCTTTATCCAAAGCGACAATACACTTACAGTCTGAGCAATTAGGTTTAAGGGCCTTGCTATTGCTGGCTTTAATAGAATGCATGTATTTGTATAATATGTCTAGTATGCATTACACACCATAACTGAAAAGACTGTTTGAATTTGTGGTTAGACTGAGATTTCACTCTGTCGCTGTTGTTCCCCCAATAATGTTTCAGGCTTTCAGCAACCGACTCCCCAGGGTCTCAAGTGTAAGTGTAACATTATCCTTCCCCCATCACAATAACTGTGAAGCAGTGTGGAAAAGCCACCAATAATATACATTCCTTTTCTGCCTTTATCTTAGACACATTGTTAATATTAAGTCCACCTTTGTAATGGTGGTCACATTATAATGACAACCAGCTAATATACAAAGCAGCTGCTGTACGCAGCACATTATTGTAGCTAAACCACGTCAATTCAACTTGAAGCGTTGTCCAAATGCTTTTGTCCAATGCTTTTTGTGAATATTTTTTTCTTTCCTTTCACAATGTAATAATATCTGTTATTTTCATAATGACATCCAAGATTTGGTCATTTAATGAGATAGAAATACATATTAAATTGCTTTTGTTTAGTAGTGGAGTAGTCTAGACAGTCTAGTGTACATTCAAGTGACTGCATATGTTATCAGTATTTGTAATGGCATAGAGCTGAGATGTCTGAATTCTTTGATAGCAGAAGCACCATCTCTGCTGCACAGATAATACGTAGTTTAAAAAGGCAATTCAGTGCATGAGAAGAATCAGTCAGGCAGTACATTCTGTGCTAGAAGATATAAATGCACTTTTTTAGCATTTGACACAATTTCTGCTCTATTTATTTACTTATGATTTAATACAGATCAGAAAAATCACACTCACAGGCAGTGTTGATATGAGAAGTAGCTAAATGCAATAACGTGTTAGCATTTCCTGAATTGGTTCAGATATGCTCAACAAAATGTTTTATTAAATTTGAAGTGTAAACTGTATGAAGCTCGTCTTGTGTAACACAGCGTTCTTTGTCTGATTGTACTACAAGGCACTTCTTAATCAACCTTAAAAACCATTGATTGCTTGCGCATTGTGGTGTATTTCAGATTTCTTTTCTAGTGGTTGGATGTGTACCTTTTTAGTGCAGACAAATGTCACAACACTCAGCAGGCTGCCAGTGATCCAAGATTACTTGGGTAATGACCAGTAAAATGAATTCTAACAGAGTAAAAGAGAAATCCAGGTTCTTTGGCATTACCTTTTTGTGGAAGATTAAATCAAAGTTATTTACTACTCTGTGATTTGGAAGTTTGAGGTCCATAGGTTTTTCAATACAATCCTTTCCAGTTTGTGTTCGTTTGTGTTGACTAAGGTACAAAGCCTTATATTTTTAGAGTTTGGAAAATATGTAATTTGGTTTTTCATTAAATGTATCACACATTAAAAGGTGATACATGTTCAGATGAATGGTTACTGAACTAATAATCAAAAGGTCACCAGTTCAAGCCTCATCATGCCAGGTTATCACTGTTGGGCCCTTGAGCAAGACCCCTAAAGCCACAATTGCTTAGACTATACTTTGTCACCACATTGTAAGTCTTTTTGGACAGAAGCATCTTCTAAATGCTGAAAATGTAAATATAAAATGTAAATCCATCTTTTTTTCTACTCGCTCTGTCAAAGAGATTCTGTTCCATTATTACATTATTTATTTTTTTTAATAATAATGTAGGTTTAAATTTTGATTTAGAAAGTGTTTGGCTGTATGTATACTTTTTCACAAAGTACTGTATTAATTTACTATTATTGTAGTAATTTCTCTTTGCTTTGGATTATATCCATGCTGGCCAAGGAGGTGTACAAACTAGCACACACCTCCTCCAACAGATTTACAGACTTCATTAAGCCACCTGGCTGCAGATTCTTACAAAAAGTCCTAAAAATGTAGAAAAATCTGCACTTTTACTGTAGCATCATCCAGACATGAGATGTGACTGTTGTAGCAGCAAAAAGTTAATTGCTTGTTCATCCTTTATGAGAGCAAGCACATTGGGCTGTTGTGCCAACCCACCACCCTTCATTTTATGTGATGGCATTATGGGTTCGAGAAGAAGCATGTGTTGGCATTGCTGATGCATAATGCTAAGAAATTCAGTGTGGGAATTGAAAATGATTTAACTGGGGGGAAAAAAAACATTTTGGTTTTACAAGGATTTCTTTGAATCAGATTTAAACAAGACTGCTCGTACAGTGCGTTTGCAGTTAAGAAATATTTGTTGTCAGAGTCAGAAGGAAATGATAAAATCAGGGTAATAAGTGTAAGGTAATAATTATTTTACCATGTTTAAGGGCAGTATGATGCATATTCTTATTTAAGTAAATGTGATCGATCATGATCAAGGATCAGTACAACCTCCTGCCTTCAAACAAAGCTAGAGAGCTTAGCTAGAGAGTGTGCTCATTAGAAGGACTGTGCTGTTTAAAGACATTATGATTAATGGGGGAGGTTGAAGGAAAAAACCCTACCTTGACTCCTAGCTGGTGGTTTATCTTAGAACAGCCTTAAGTCCTTTACGTCAACAGGTTTTTATCCTTAACAACTCTCCTGTTTAAATATGATCAGCTCAAGACCTTCAGGGGAGATAAATATTGATTATGTTTGATTAAGTTTCAGTCAGACAGTATTGTGTTATTAAATGTTATTAACTCTTAAGTGCAGCATCGGGATTTTCTACTAGCACACCAGAGCTGACTCTGCCGAGAGCCTGAGATCCCCGGATCGAACCTCGCATTGTCACCAGTTTGCTCTGCGCCACCCTAGCCTTTGTTTGAAAGGTTGCTTTAGGAAGGGCATCCAGTGTAAAAACCATGCCAAATCACTAACGTGGACCACAATTCACTGTTGCGATATTTTATGGGAGCAGCTGAATGGATTTATTTTTCTCTGGCTTGGCGGATATGATGTGCTTGATGTAAAAAGCAATAAAGAACGTTCAAAAAGCAGTGCCCTTAGAATAAATAATGATTCTAAAACATGTTGCATCATACCAGAGTAATCGTTTTAAAGCATCTCAGCATTTTTATTTATAAGGAATCCATGTGAAGTGAATAAGCTTGTGCTTGTTTTTTACAATTATGCTTGATTAGGTTTATGAATGTTTTTCTAAATTCCTATGCCAGTGTGTAATGCACCAGTTGTGTAATGTCAAAAAATGCACCCATTGTGTCTTGCTAATGAGGAGATTTATTTTTTGTAAGGGAGAGTACCCGCTGTTTGCTTGCATATGCACGGATATGCTACAGAGCTTTAACTGAACTAGCAGTGGGTCATCTGACCATGCCTGCACATAACCATATGTTTATTCTTGGCACTAAAAGCTCCACTATCAGGCAAGACAAGGTAAAGGCAAATTTAAAGGCGAAAATAAAGGTAGAGTTTTCTTGTTATTTAGACAATCTCAAGAAGGCTTTTCTACCTCTAGGAAAAAAAAAACATTATTTTCAGTGTTGATGAAATGTAGCAGAAATGCTGAAAAAATTTTATTTTCCCCCCTTTCCATTTCGGCTAAGATTGTTTTTAACATTCTTCACAGGTGATTGATTCTCGCCTTAGTGACAATGTGCACAGTGACTATTTTAAACCCCATAGTGAACCGCAGGTCCAGCGAATGCAGTACATATTCTAATAATGCAACTCAACACACAATATTCTAACAGTCATTTCCCTGGCTCTGTAATGATCTTACATGATTACAATTATTCTCAAAAATATTTATACCCACCAATATCTAGTGTAGGGCAGCACTTTTGCCTCACAGCAAGAATGTCCTGAGTTTGATCCCCAGACAGGAAGCCCTGGGTCCATTCTGGGGTGTGGGTTTTCTTTGTGAGCTCTGGTTTGAAACCACAGTCCAACAACATACATAATCTGAATTGCTCTATAAGTGAATATATATGTGTGTGTGTGTGTGTGTGTGTGTATGTGTGTGTGTTGGTGTATCTGCCCTGCAAAATCCTGATGCTCCATCCAGGTATTTCTGTGTGCCATGTGTCCATTGTAGAAGTAAGTGAGAACAGTTAGTGAGAATATCTAGTGTAGATATAGTATAAACCAATACATTTTAATATACACTGATCAGAAAATAAAGGGAAATTTAGGATGCATATGCGATTGTGAATCAAATTTCCCTGTTTTGGTGCAAAGGACGGAACTATAAAGACAACAGCAAGACAACACCAAAAAAAAAGAGGAACTGCACATAGTAGACGCATTGCAAAAAGGACGTGCCATTGCAAAAAGGTTTGCTCTGTCTCCCAGCACTGTTTCAAGAGCACAGAGGAGATACCAGGAGAGCTGGACAGACCTGTAGGAGGGCATCAACAAAGCAGCAGGACCGATATTTACTTTTTTGTTCAAGGAGGAACAGGACAGTTCCCGGACTGATTGAAGTGATTGAAAAGCCTGCTGTAAAGCCAAATACACCACAATTAAAAGCCAGGGGGTTATTATAGACCAGCACTCACACCTAATGTTTAAAAATAAAAATTTATGCCAGTGGGTGGCATCTAAAACAGATCTTTTTGACTGTCTGTCAAGCATTTTGCATATTTACTGTTCTTTTTGGGCAGAAAGTACAAAAAATGAGCCAGAAGAAATGACAGTGATAAGGTAATGCAAAATCTAGCAGCAGATGGAAATGTGTTAGCTGATAGGTATGCAGCTTCTTATAGATTTGCACAGCCCCGGTATCCCCCTCCTCAACAAACCTTGAACAGGTCAACGGAGGAAAGAAACATTTGAATGGAAATATAAAACTAGAAGTAGATAAAGAATCATAGTCAAATAATAAATCAGCATGAAAATGTCTATAGCAGTCTGCTCACAGCACAGTGGGGAGCTGCAGCATTTCAAATATAACTTTTAGAACACCTAACAGATGCTTTTATCCAAAGCAACTTGTAACCTGAAATACTGCATCGACTAAATACAGGTAACCAGGTTTTAGCCCTCTTGGGAGTGGGCCGAACAGAACCATGGATTTACTGAGCATTATTTAGAACAGCACAAAACCAAGACACAAACATTGTCTACTTAACCTGGGAATCCATTTTGGGTTTGTGGTGGGGGAATGTGTAATGCATGATCTCATGTCTAGACCAGCTGTCAGCAACTACTGTTCTTCCCATCAAACCTCATACTGAAGCAAAGGAAAATATGACACTTCAGATTTTCATTTATGTGTGCTCCCTGAAGTAGTTCTGGCATGGCAATGTTGGCAGCTGTAGGGGAATAGCAGCAGATGACATCCAGTTTCTTCCTTAGTTATTTCTAGACAACCTTTATGTTTTATTCTAATTTTGGTTGTTAGCTGGGACATCATATAGACATACTTGAATTTGCTTGGTTTCTAAGCACTGGACTAATGACATTGATTTATGCAATGGTTGGCAACTTTTTTTTCAGTGCAAACAAACATGTGTGCACATCTTTATTTTAATTTATTTTAAACACTGTAACCCATACTAAACTGCAACTCACTTATTAAACAAAACAGAAAATTGACTTCACCCTTACATTGGAATTATTTCAATTTCAAAATGTCATTGTCATTATTAATCAAGAATGTGAATTAGCATTGTATTGCTAAAATAAGCAGAAAAAATCCTTAAAATCAAGTCATCTAGATGACAGTGTATGTTGCACCCGAATGTGTTTGTACCTTTGGTATTAATGGTGCTTTAACAAGTCACTCATGCTACTGATATTAGCACACCTCAAGGCCATGAGAGATGCTGTTTTTTAAACCTTGCAGTGGTAACTGTTGGGGTGGCCCTTTTTAAACTGACAATTAAATTAAATTAAAGTTGGACTCATTAGATTGTTGTCTGGACAAGCAGCTTAAATTAATTTGCTTATTTTTTTGCGCTAGGATAGAAGTTAGACAATGTAGTAAATTATTATGTCAAGCTGCTGCTTCTTTGAATCAAATTCAGGTGGCTCAGGCATTTCATTAGAATGCCTCTATGGTTGTCCGTTCTGGGTATGTCCCACTGGATTGAGATAGAGAAGTCTGGACTGACATTCTCTCTCTGCTGCCAACAAAACTATGACCAGGGAAAAGGGATAAAGATCAGATTTTCTCTTTCCCCAAAAACTACTTTTATAGTCACATGAAACCCTGTATTTACTGTCAGGAATAACTGCTGCTAAGCTTTGTGGTCTTAAAAGTAATGGATGGAAATGTGTCATTTTCCTTGCTTTTCTCTTTAGACACAATTTGTTGCTTAAACCGTGCAAATTTATATTAAATACCCTGAGTTAGGCTCAGTTGGGAAGCTGGCAGAATGGGCCCTAAGACCTTGTGTGCAATCCTGTCGTCTGGAAACTGTTGACTGTGATGACTAGATTCAATGTTCTTTTTAGTATCCATGTGGGTTTTGTCTAGGTACTTACTTTTAACTCCAAGATTAGGGAGTTATATCATGCTATTGACTGGTACTGTCTAAGGAGTACCTCTGCCTTACACACAATGTTTTTTTCATGGCACTGCTAACTCTACAAGAATTAATACTTGTGAAAATGATTAAAGTAATCAAAGCATTGATACATATTGACCTGTCCTCTCAGCTAAGATATAATAATTCGTAGAATACAGTTGCCCTTAAAATATTATGATTGTGCAAAGATCCCACATATGGTCAGACTAATAGAAATCATTACAGTATTTACATATTGGGTTGAATGTTTTTGTCCTTATCTTACCAGGAGGCTGATGCACCACATGAGGATGTGGGATGTTTTGCTGACAGAGCTGTTGGATCAGGCATAGAGAGGCATCTCAGAGATATTTAATGTAGCTGAATTATTCAGAGCGGAGCATCTTGCCCTTGACACTTCTCTCCGGTATTACATTATAAATACACTAAGATTTCAACAGAATGTCTTCTGGGGCTTAACCGCAATATTGGGGTTTTTGACCTGCTTACAACTCACCAACCCAAACAACTACCTGTCTGCAATTGTATCAGGATATTATGGTAAATAATAGCAAAGGAGAAATGGAGCACTTGTAATTTAAAAGTTTGCAAGGGCAGAAGTATTTGGACACCTGTCTGTGAGCTGATTAAACATACTTGTAGAACTTGTAGTATTAAAACAAGTTGAAAGTGAAATACCTTATTTTGTTTTTTTAGCACTGCAAGCCAAAGTCAAATTCCTTGTATGAGTGAGCATACTTGGCAATTCTTACATGATTCTGAAGTTGTTACAATACTTTGAAGTATGCCTCTGAGCTCTTACATCTTGGGTTTTGAGACATCCTACAGAGAAACTACTTCTATACAGTCATCACCCTAAAGCTCTAATGAAGTTTGTTTCCAATACGTTTAGGGCTTCTTTCTGGTGGCATGTAAGCTTGTGGCATTTGGTGAGTACATAACTGTGAACAGACTGAGTTCCAGCCGCTTGTAATTTATACCACGGGGACTGGGAGCTATAGTTAGCTATAATCACTAACAGGAAATCATGACGTCATGTCACAAATGTATCACGTTTGGGATTTAAGTTTTGAAGGAAGAAAATGATTAGTCATTATTGCCATGACTCTTGTTCTTAAAGCAGAAAAACTAACAAAATATAATAAAATTAATTAATGGTGAAAATGACTTGGGAGCTGTTTTATTATAACCTAGGTGTTTAAAGCACTGTAACTACAATCAGCTTTACCTACCTATTGTGTTATTTTCCTGAATTTGTGGTTACTTTCCGAGAACAGCCATGAATCATGAAAAAATGAAAAAAAAATACCTATAAATTATGATTTTTATAATCTAATCCCCAAATATGAAGCCAAAAACACATTTTCAGGCTCTCTGGTCGTGTAGAATTGATTATGGAGTTGCAATCAGTGGTTAATCCTTGAGAGGAGGTGGGAGTTAGAGCCTCTGTTGTAGACAGATTTCATTTGTAAATAGATTTGTAAATAGTCTTTATAAAAGTTTTTATAAAAAGCAGATGATTTAAGTAGTTTCGGTGAACTATTAGTAGGTTACATGGGAAAAATCCTGAACCAAAGCCTGCACCATTAATTTGCAGGGGTTGGAAATGGTTGGAATAACATGCCATGCTATGATAGCAACATATATACCTTTGTGTCCTCTTAATGTACATTCAGAGTCAGAGTCATTATATAAAAAATATTACTGCTGAAGCCTATTCAATGGATCGTCTTTCTAAGGTCACTTACATAGGGCTTTGAGAAACAAGGACTGTAGATCAGCCCAGGACATGGCAAAGTTAGAGCCAAAACATCTGGATCCCTCATTAGACTGAATTTAAATGTGTACTAAAAACCCAGAGACCTCTCCTGAAAAGACAGAGAAAGGAGGACAGAGCCACGTGATGAATGCACTAAGTGAGGTTCTACATAGTCTAAATAACTGTAACTAGTGTAACTGTTTTGTTTCTCCTCATTATGAGGTGAAAGTAAGTTCATATCTAAATGATTTCTTTGAAGATAAGTCTGTAAACATACGTTTAATGACTTTATAACATTTATTCATATACTATGGCATGCAGGCGTTAAGACAACAATGTAAGGCTTGACAGTTTATACTTAAACTTGATGCTAATTGGAAAGGAAGGAAGCATATGGTGCTGCCATAGCTCAGTAGATCTGTCAGTCTTCTTGCTTGGTGCAGAGACCTAACCCGCTAATGAATGCAGTTCAAAACAGACTCAAAATTGTGACAAAACCCATAAACCAGCTGTGCTGAGTGATTAGTTTCCCCATGTTTTCAGTACTGCACCAACATATTTCAATGACTGTGAGTATCAAAGGGAGACCTGAGTGGAGGTCACAATGAGCATGTGGGCATGTGACGTTAAGCATTGTCCTCTATTTTTGTTTTGTTTGCCCTCCTTTCTATTGGATGCGTTCCAGCTAATAAATCACCATAGTGCCCTTGGATGAAGATCAGTCACACAGTATAACAGTACACAGTTTTCTATACAACTTTATGATTTTCTGAAGTCAATTTTCCTACTCTTGCTGAAAAGTACAGTAAGCAAATGGAGCAGGGGAGTCCCAGGCGTCCCTATCCCGCGCTAAACAAAGCTCTGAAAGGTAGGATGGGATCCAGCTAGAATGTTTGACATGTATTGACATGTTGTTTGTGTCTAACATCAGCACATGCTTCAGAACATCCATTGAATGCTCCGAAACAAAGGCTGCAATTCTTCTGTATATCAGACAATATTTCACCTCAGTATAGTGTTGCTTATGGTGCTGGAGCCTTTCCAGCTCCTCTGTGTACAGCGCTATGGCCAAACTTAATGGTGGGAGGATGCTGGCCCTGTTCCAGAAACAGCAGTTTGCTTTTAAGGTTGTGACTTATTATGCCAGCATTGAAGAACTAATGGTAACTTATGATCGCCCACAAAGCTCCCACTCACCTCGCGCCAGGACAAATTTATTTGTGTGCGGCTTTTTAGGAAAGAAAAAAGTTCATTGTCTAAAGGCAACTTTACAGAATTCAGGACCAAAAACCAGCCCTCCATTGGACAGCCTTGAGAGAAACCAGCCGTCTTTGGACTTAACCTTTGGTGCATGTCTTATTGTAATGAACTGAAATTAGTCTGAAAATGGCTTTATCCTGTATTTATAAAAAAAAAACATTATTGATTGATGATTATCTGTTATCATGGCAGCATGCTAGTTCATCAGGTAATGCCTCATCGTTCAATGGTCATGTGGACTGCCTGAGCCCTGGTTATTGTTTATATGAGTTTCACTGCCAGCTTTTATAACAGTGTTTAGATTGCCTGCTCTAAAGCAAGTGATCCAAAATTATTTTTTCCTGGAACAGATGATTGTGTCCAAAATTTCATCAATATGAAAGACTTATTATTTCATCCCATTTGCAATACAAAATTTCCACTGGCCGCAACACAGCCTCAAAGCATAAAACTACCACCGCCTGATAGTATTCACTATGTTTTTGGCTTTAAATCTGTCCAGCCTTTAGTCAAACACATGTCTGGTCTTTTTCTCATTTAAACTAAACATTTAAGCTTCTACTGTCAATGGGATCAACAACAAACATATTGAGCTCATTTTTCATCCAGCAGCCAGTAGACGATTGAGATTTTATGCTAACCAGTTTTCATGTAGTTCCTAATTCATGGCAGACTTGTTTTTGGCTGAATTATATCTTTATGTATATTTTTTGCTAACTTTGGAAAAAAACATACTGTTTCATGTACTTATTAGGTTGTATGATTTTGAGTTTCTTAATAGTTGTTACAGTTAACATTCTAAGATTTAGTGTTAGTGATCTCTTGATTTGGCCACAGCGAGGTTGTTGTGGTCAATGAGACATCCATGCCAAACGACCGGTGGCAACAGCAAGTTCGAACTGGGGAGTTCTGGGGCAAATTCAGTGTCTCAGATTAACCTGACTGCTTGTTTTTGGACTGTGTAGGAAAACCGGAGATCCCTGAGGAATCCCAAGCAGGAAGATTGCTTTTTGGGATTTTAAAGTCATGTTTTACACTTTAATTACATTCATGACACAAAATGGTTATTCAAGTTTCATAAGTACTCGAGTTTATATGTAACACAGAAAGAACCTGGACCGTACTACCTGGGGATAGAACCGCGGATTATCTTGCTTTTATACAGCTAATTTTAAAATGCAACCCATGTCTGCATATCTACACAGCTGATTGGAAAATTCACACAGCTACTTTGTATACCACATAAAAACCACAAGGCTTATTTCTTAGGACATTGTGCTATTTTGTTGCTGTTAAGCCTAGTTACCACAGTGACACAAGAACAGATTCAAATGTTTCACCACAGCCTTACATTTAACCCAGTGTTCCTGATTTATTCTACCCCTAAGAGGTTCACTATACACTTTTATCAGCAGAGTGCTCAATCTGTCAAAATGACCAAAATGCACTTTTCTACTATCTCTAGTAGATAAGCAGCAGCAGATAAATCTTCCTCTGGCCTGTGCTGCTGACTAAGCATACTCAGTCAGTCCTGACGAGGGCTGATAAGAGCTAGTGCCAACGGTACCCACACGTTGAGCAATTTAAATCAACAGTTGGTCATCAGGATTAAATACATGTGATGGCTAACAGTTGGCTTGGTGCATCATGACCTAAGTGTTTGTGAACCTCATTTTTCATTAGCAAAAAGAGGTGGTGCGGAAATTAGTTAGGAAAGCAGCACTTTCCCAGCTGTTTTGAGCAGGCCTAAAAGAGGGGTTTGTTTAACTTAACATCTGTTTTTAATCCCTTACAAAGATGTTTGACTTGTCTGAGTGGCACAAATTACTATTGCATGCAGCCAACCTCGGCTTTTCTAAATCTGGGTGTAATTTGTTTAAAATGAGAGTCTAATAGCTCAAGAGTATTTAACTGCAAGGCAAAAGTGGTAGGTGTGTCCCTGTAAATGGTTAGAAGGTGCATACAAATTGTGCACCCAACATTTGTCCTGCAGACTGGTGCAGAGAAGTTGGAAGCACATATTTAGCTTTAATGTTAATGTATGTTGCAATACAGAAAAAAAACAGTACAATAAATATCCACAACAAATAAAAGAGCCCTGATCATTATTGGTCCTCAAAACAAACCTCACAGTTGGCACTATGTGACAGCATTTGGACAGGTTGTGTTCCCTTGGCAACTGTCAAACATAGATTAGTATCTCAGGCTGCCAGATGCTGAAGCATATTTTCCACCTTCTTAGAAATAATTCTTCGTCACCATTCTCTGGAGTTTAATAAAAGTATGATTTATAGTACATTTTTGCCATTGGGTAGCTGCTTAGCCATGGAAATTGCATTTGTGTGGTACCCTGTACTTCCAGTGAGAGTTACACTAAGTGCATACATTATTGCAGGGTTATTTTTTTGTTTAGCTTGTAAGCCCTGCAAATTTGTGTTGGTATATTGATGATCTTTTAATTCTACTATACTATATTGCCAAATGTATTCGCTCATCTGTTTTTGCACGCATATGAACTTGAGTGACATCACTTTCTTAATACTTAGGGTTTACTATGATGTCGGACCTCTTTTTGCAGCCATAACAGCTTCAACTCCACTGGGAACGCTTTTGACAAGGTTTCAGAGTATGTTTATGGGAAATTTGGCATCCACTGACCCTACTCTGTCATTTTACATGGCCCACCACTTTGTAGCTGAGTTGCTGTCGCTCCCCATCATTTCCACTTTAAGAATACTGGTGACAGTTGAATGTACAATATTTAGCAGGGAGGAAATTTCATGACTGGACTTGTTTATTTAAAAGACATGTTGCACAGGGGCATTTTATTACTGCACCATGCTGGAATTCACTGAGATCCTGAGAGGGAATACCTATGTGCTTGGTTCTATACACCTTAAGCCATGGAAGTCACTGGAATACCTACATTTATGGGTTTCGATGGGTAGTTAAATACTTAAAATAGCAATATACTGTATGTGCTGTTTTTGCCACATTTATCTGGTTCTCAATCGCTTCCAGTAACAGTTTGGTACATTTTAGAATATGTTGCAGTCAAGACAAAGCACAAGCACACATTGGACTGATGTGGTTTATTTCTACTAAATAAAAAAAATAGTTGGAAACAGTTGGAAAATGCTATCACCATGCCATATCACTGTGCCTCACTAATCGACTAATCTGTATGACAAACATACAAAAAGTTCTCCATGTGTTTTTATTAAATGGTAGTCTGCTGGCATTTAAATATACACTGTGTGCTTTGCAGCTGCTTAAAGAAGCACAGTGAGTATTTTGGATGGTGAAAGCCATGCTGTTCCAACATTTTTCTGTCTTCATAGACTTTCACATCTAAATGTCCTTAATATTTAATGGGTATGAAATGTAGCACAATGCAAATTTGACCTGCCTGCCCAGTGTGTGTGTGTGCAAGTGTGTGTGTGTGTGTGTGTGTGTGTGTGAGAGAGAGAGAGAGAGAGAGAGAAAGAAAGAGAGAGAGAGATGGGCAATGCGGATGAAGAAAAAACTGTTTAAAATGCAAAGCAGTCACATCTGGACCAGCTCTATCTTACCATCTGGTCACTTTCACTGTCGCACAGCACACTCACTCCTTCCTACACCAAAGGAGAATGCAGCTTACACATAAACAGCTAAACAACAACAATGAGGGACGTGGGGAAAAATACCTATGAATGGATTTTTTTATCGTTTAAACCCCAAATATGCCCCCAAAGTTCATTTTACTAAGTTCATTTCAAACTCAGCTTAATACTTTACCTTTGAAGTAGAATGTAAAACAGTAGTTAAATACTGTTGTTTCACCCCTGTGAATGCAGCATATTATAATTATTGTTATGATTATCTGTTTTGGGTTGTGTATTTTGTGCCATCCCAGTGTTGCTCTGTCCAGTAGGATCAGTGAATCAGTGAATCGCTGTTTCGCTTGTAGGTTTGGTTGGAATGCAGCGAATCGATCTTGACCAACTTATCGGGAGGTGGGAGTTAAGGCTTACAAACGGTAGATGTTCATTTATTTGGGAGCTCACTTCACTTTGAGCAGTTTAGCGTTCTAGTGACAGCTAAAATAGTGTTTAGTATTGGGAGGCATTGTCATCTGTTGTAAATAGCGTTTCATTTGTGAATAGATTTGTTGTTTTCTTTGGTAAAAGTATGGTAAATTTAGCTGAATTTACACTGATATTTATGTTACAAGATTAGTATACTTTATTGTTCTTCATACTTTTTAATTTTTAAATTAATTATAAAAATACAGTATTATAAGAATGTAAATAACCCAATATGATGAATATTCATGTGCATAACAGTGACTGGAATGATTTATGAATGTAACCTAGTCCAGGGAGTGGCAAACATATCAATATTTAATATTACTGCATGTTAAAATAGAACAAAAATATCAAACAGGCAAAATCAATGTGCAGAGCATTTAGCAGATGCTTTTATCCTAAATTACTTGTCATTTGTCCAGTACCATATTCACTGAGCTACCTACGGCCCAAGATTTGGCCAACAGTGTTAGTTTTGTTTGTATTTGGGTTACATCTGTGTACTGATTTTGTACACAGAACACAAAATGCACTATGCAATATACTAAATTAAATGTAACCAGTAAACTGATTGCATGTATTAAATGTTTATTCCCTTATTCCCGGTGATTACTTTAGTTGAGTATCAACCGCTTAAGTGACTATATTTAGGTTGATTTTAAATTCCACACATCTTTGCCTATAAATGACACAGTTTATGTATAATGGATGTTGTATGTATGTATATATGTATGTATAAAACAAAACATATAGGCTGTATGCACACATGCAACTCAATTAAGAAAACTAGTAAATTGCAATAATTTTACATTATTTTAGGTCTAAATAGAATTTGGAGTGTCCAGACTTAAACCCCTGCCTGTTTATTGGTGGACCCTAGAGACACCAATTACTTCAAACATGCAAAAATTAAAACAGGATAAATATCTATCATATGATGATGTCAAAAATTATGACAGTCAGCAGGGCCTTACAGCCAAAGAGCATTACAGAGTTTATTGTATTTAAGTTTCTAAAGACTAGGTAGCAGTTATCTGGAGCTCTGTTGATGAGGGCTGTAAGTCTTTGCCTGTGGAGAAAGCCAGAGGGCAAGTGAGTGATGGAGGCTGTGAGAAAGACAGAGGGCCTGCATGAGGAAAAAGGAAGTGGATAGTGAAGGATAAAGCCTTTAGGGAAGATGGGGATGACATGAAGAGATGCCTTCTGTTGCATATATATATTTGTGCTATGATTCTAAAACTGCAAAAAAGTATTTTTATTGACAACCAGGGGAATAGAAAATTTCTGTCTGACTGTTGTAGGCTGGGCACGCAAGGCTCTTTTATTCCTTCATGGTTTTGCATGTCGGGCCTGGCACACTAATTAGCTGCACATCATGTAAACGTCAGACTAATGGTTTTGTTCCTCATGTGGAGGGTTTTTGACAAAATGTGCCCGCAGTCCAGAGTGTCGAAAGTGTTTAGCAGCCCAATTGGTGAGATTAGCACTGGGAGAAGTGGCAAAACAGTGTACAAATCAACAAACAAAAACTGAAATTCAGCTGTGATCAACAAAAAAAGAAATACACACAATCTTTCATGATTGTAGATGTAGGGGTGTAGCCAAATTCAGACTAAATGGGTCACACTTTGAGAGGGCAAATTCATGGACGTCACACATGATGCATGCCGATGACATAGATGCAGAGGGCAGTGAAACACATTGGCCAAATTTGGGAATCAGCTTAGAATGCCAACTCCTGATTTCTAAGTTCAGTTAATGCCTTACCGATGCACATTCACACACAGAGCTACACACGTCTTCAAAATAATAAGGTTTGAAGTTTTATCTCTTTGGCAGGACTGAGTACTAATTTCTATGTAATCGATTGGGAATTTTTCTGTGTCTGGAAAATGAACATCTGCAGCTAGTTCGACAGTTCAGTTCTAAGTTCAGTAAAAGCACATTTCAGATTCTGTGAAAGCAGATGCTAAGCCAACCTGCCCCTGAGCTCTGTACAAGCTCTTCTGTCATACTATATAATGCAAGAACCTGTAACATGTCAATGCCCCGGATACATTCGGTGTCCATATGTAACAGCTTTAAATAAAAAAGCAAAACAGAAACCTATCTAATCTGATGGAGATTGGTGTTCATAAGTTAGTAAATGATTTTGCAATCAGATATGTATTCATGATTAGTTTCAGACTGTTTTCTCACCTTATTATTTATCTTCGATAATTTTGGTCTGTTTTTGATTATGATTGTGCCTGGTGATTTGGAGCAGTGTTTATTAAAATCCCATCAATCTTTTCCTATGAGCGTCTGATCATATTGACAACAACATATTACTAATATATTATAACATAACATGTAACCCATGTGTTTGTCATCACACAATAAAATGAATGTAAAAAGAATGTATTATTATAGAACACTGGCAAATCCTACTATAAAACAAAGCTATTGGATTGAACATGTTTATCATTTTTTGTCAATAGCAAACAAAAAGGCAAAACAAACTAAAAAAAATAATGAAAGGGATGCTGGGGATTGCGGCTTATGAAAAAATAAAAATTAAGAAAGCATGTCTTTAACAGCTGAAGTGTGTTCCGCAGTGCGGGTGCATAAAGCACATCCCACAGACTCTCTGGCTGGGGTCACAGAGGAGCTGCCAAGCTGCCATGTGATGCTGCAAACAGATAAGAGAATTAAGACAAAAACAAGAATTTAAATTACACAAAATTAAAGAGAGCGTCGAAGTGAGGGTAGGAAAAAAAGCTGCACTTAGCACAGAGAGAACTGCTGCAGGAAGCGCTAGAACGCTGGAGAGCGTCGCCAAAGATGAGCGCCTGAGCACGGGGCGGAATAGTGAGGTTCCTGTGTTTGCCGTTCCTGGTTCTCCTCTAGATTTCCAACTCACAGTGGAGGTCCGACTCCACACTGAACCTGACACAAACATCTTGATACCTCCAGGCCTTCTGACCCGTACATAGCTGGCCTTTCTAAATGAGACCAGTTATTACACTATATCCCTGAAAAAGCCGAAGAAACACTGACAAGCAACCTTGAACACTATGACACTGAAAGATTCAAACATAAAAAAGCAAAGGCACAACACTACACTTCACCTTGTTAAATAGTGCATCAACAGGTGTTGGTCCTTAACCTTAACGAGCACATTCAGTACAACTCCCGAGTGGAGGAGGGGCTCTATAAGACCGACCACATCGTGGCAGCTCACGGACATGGTAGGATATGACTTTTTGGTTCTTTGAGTAAACAAATCCAAAGTAAACAAATCCAAATATAAATTCACATATTTAACTCATTTGAAAAAGGCTTTTGTTTGTTTTATCATTTTCAGTAATTGCTTTTTCAGAGTTGATGTGTTTCTACACAGACACAAGTGATGCAAGGCAGAAATACACTTTCAGTGACAGTTCATCACAGGATGACTAACCCATTTTTCTCATTGAATCATATGCGGGGACAATATAGACAAACTATTCTATTTTGACACACACTGAAGAGATAATGTCAGTTATACATACAGTATGTAGTGTCATGTGTAATATGAGCACTGTACAATTATTGGTATACTGTAGACCCCAGTTTAATGTGGTACTTATTGTTAAATTCAAGAATTAGGTACTAAAAGAGATATGTGTATGTCACTTTCAGAGGTAAATGTCCATGTCTCTTTCAAAAGCTTGCATCTGTATGTGACAATATTACACCAGCTTTGTTATATAGGGCTGCTTCCTTCACAATGAACGTGGGTATTGGTGCAGTTAAGTGCTGCCATGCTTACTGATGCAGGCATTGTCCCTAGCTGACTGATTTTCTAAGACCTTAGTGAATAATGAACGCACATCACAGCTCTCTGCAGACACTTCCACTTTCATGTCTTGGTTAAGAGAATGTATCCAGAGGGCTGCCCCTCATTGTTCTACTGCAGCAGATATTCTGCAGTGCATTCCCAAAGAGAATAAACACTGAGGCTGGATTTTATGATCGACCAGCGCCTCTGGCATATTTGAGTTATGAATGTTCATTCAAGGTCGTAAAATAAAAAGTGAAAAGGTTGCATGCTGAAGCCTTTTCTCTTATTTACAACTGTGTTTAGTAGATCCAAATCTTCTTTGGGCCATTCCTGAAGGGTGGTGTTGGTGTGTTCAATGAGTTATAGGAGTTGGGCTTAAATGAATCTTGGCATATCATTTCTCATTCTCCCCCGTATGAGGTTTCTCTTCATGGGGAGACGTGAGTTTAATGGTGCCTTTCTAAAGGCATTATTAGGTGCAATTTGCTCTCAGCAGTGAGTGATATTGTGGTCGTGACCCCTTTTCCACTGAAAGGGATGCTCCTCTTAGCCTGCTGGTCTTTTTAAAGCCCCGTTCATTCCATGTAGTCTGTTCTGTCCTGAAACGGAAGTGTTTGGTGGGTGGTGAAAAAGCAGAGAAAGCAAACAGATGAGAAACTGGATACTGACATCATAAATCTGAAACAGGACATTTCAAAAACTCTGTTTTAGGAATTCTGAAGTTTGCCATCAAATAAGAAAACTGCTGAGCTGTACACTTTGCTTGTTGTAAGGGTAAGATCCTAAGTCTGCCAAGTCTGACAAATGAAACATCTAAGATTTGGCATAGACGAGGACCTGTACATAAGTTAGCTCAAAGTATGTACTGTTAAATAAAATAAATGAAATAATGAAACTTCAGATTCAAAATGTAAAATTTAGATATACATGTGGATTGATTTTAAAATTTGAAATTCATTTCTTCAGTTCTAATTATTGTACTTTCTTTGCTTTCAGCAAGGAATTATATTTTGGCCTGCTATACACACTCACTCACTCCCTTACACCCACTAGTACACATTATCCAGTATTATGAATTAATTAACACTCATTCATTAAAAATTCATTTTATTGGGATAGGCACAACATGTATGTCTATGATTAGGACTTCGATTCATAGATCTTACAAAGAGTAGATCAACATATGAGTTCAGAAATTCAGCTTTACAAACATGTTTCACACACAGTTCATGCAAATCTATAAACCCTAAAACAAGAAATGCGCAGACAGAGACGAAATTGTACATTTGTGTCAATAAAACATTTCTTTGAGAGACGCTGATCCAATGACTATACCAAAATGATTTGTAAGGGTTATAAGGGTTGCAATGACTTCTGTCAGCAAAATATAATTGATTTGCATTGAGCATGTCAGTTTGAGGGCATGTCGTCAAGCCACGTCTATACAAATTAAAATCCATTCCCTGTGTTCTCACATGCAAGAAAAATACTTACAAAATAAGCTCTGTAAATGAGAATAACCTTTTTATGTGAGTGGTGTAAAACAGGGTCATGAACAGTAACGCAGAGGTAATTCACCATAAGAGAGCATTTCAAGCAAAGGAGGTCAGTAACTAGCAGTCTAATAGAAAACTAGGCGAGCAAAATGCTAATGGAATAACAAATATGCAGCTGCTATCTGAATGCTATTCATAACGGCATTCATTTTACAACATGATTAGCTTAGCATAATGCTGCCTTTTTATATATGGAGTTAATGTGTGTGATAACCTCAGAAACAATAATTTATTATTTAATTACTAATATTAAGTGTTAATATGTTTATAATTAACATTCCTAGCTTCAGCCATTGTACCGAATTCCTTCCAGCTATAGTTTCTCGGGATAGAAACAAAAATATAATAAAATCATTTTATGAGAAGCATTTAGGATCAAGCTGGATGTTTGCATGTGTGCTTTATTTAGATCACTTGATGTGAGCTTCACATTGAAAGAGGGCAACTTGATTTCTGAGCATGATGCCATTTAAATCATTCAGACATGTCAAAAGCAGTCATGAATAATGAAGCCAACACAGGTTGTGGAGTAAATATTTGATGGTATGTGAAAGTGAACTGCACTTGCTTGAAGGGAGTTACAGTCTGAATAGTTAGTGATTATGACAGCAACAGTGGGCTAGCGTATTTTACCGCTGCGCCTCTCGAGTGCAGTAGCTTTTCTTCAATCTTGTATTCATCTCTGGTAATATTTAATTCTAATAAGGAAGGCTAGTCTGAAGCCACACAGAAACACTGGTGGCAGGGAGGGAATACACAATGCAATCCATAGCACACTCAAAAACTTCACTTACAACTAGGGACTGCAAGGAGACATGAGATGAACATGCCAAAGGCCAGAGGCAAACCTTTTTAGCTCTGATCCCCAACCACAATAGTACTTTGCTGTGTTCACATTGTCTGCTGCATAAGTGTGCATTGGGATAGGCAATATGATCAAAATTCTCAAACATGGGAACCCAGGTCACTCGGCAGAATATTCCACTATCACACCAGTGCTGAGATTCTGAACACCCCAGTTTGAACGTTGGCTCTGCTACCGCCATCTGGTGGGCACAATTGCCCATGCCTGCAGCAGACAATAATGGGCCACTGTGTCTGCTGGGTGGGAAAAATGATCAAACTTACTCTGTGGGGTCATTGTGCATTGACCCTGGTTAGTAGACCGAGAGCCTGAGCAGAAAGCATTGGCAAACAAAAGAGGTCAAAGGAGGCATGAGCATCAATATACCATTCTCAAATGGAATCAGGATCTTCAGCAAAGCAAGAGAAATTGATTATGCCCATTGGGCAGAAAACAAATCTCAATGAATGTAATATTACAGTTAAATTAAATTTTAAAATGGCAACCCCTAAAGGGAGCAGTCGAAAGAAGACAAATTTAATAATATATACGTTAATAGTAATACAATGCTGAAGTTGTGTTTTAATCCATGCATTCATGTTTTCAATATTTCAATATTTCTTTGGAATTTTTAGCTTCAGTTTTTTTAGCTTAAACATTTCCTCATTAAGCCTAGACCCCTAATGACATGTAGTAATATGATTGACTTAATTAAAGGGAAATTGTATTGCAGTTGATTTTTCATTTGACAGATTTGAATAATGATCATTACTGCAGTGGGTTTCAGTGGCAGATGGGAGCATGTTTTGCATACTGATGATGATGACAGTCTTGCTTTCTCGGCTCTTTAAATGAGACTACAGTGCCTTTTACACGACCAGGATCCATGACCCAATCCCATATTAGGCTTCGTAATGGCCATCTCACTGGAGCATTGATTTCCTGGATATAATGTATGCGGATAAAGCTGAGGTGCTCTGAGACAATATTGGAGAAAGGAGCAAGTGGAGGGCAAGCAGCAGCTGCTAGTCAGGATTGAGCGCGGGGGGATGGGGTCGGGTCAATTCAAACAGACGCTTACGCATCATCCCGCTAGCCTGCAGGATGAGCTGCGGGATGACATGTGTCAGATTGATGGTTCATATGGAAGTTATTTATTTATGGTAAACTTAAAGAAGAACTGGCTCCAGAGAGCCGAGAGTTATTAGCTGCATGTGCAGAATAACTGTATTATATGATATTTGCTTTAGCTTTATTTTTCACATTATCATTAAAATCAGATCAATACTATTATTTAAATGAAAACTTTAAAATGGTT
>JAYDZG010000010.1:7070555-7081048 GCA_034509265.1 Microcambeva bendego
CTTTGGGAATCGAACCAGCAAATTCTGGTCTACTTAAGGCATCATGGCTTAGTGGGTAGCACTTTCGCCTCACAGCAAGAAGGTACTGGGTTTGATCACCAGGTGGGGTGGTCCAGGTCCTTTCTGCTTGGGTTTGCTCAAGGTGCTCCGGTTTCCTCCCACAATCGAAAAACATGCAACCAGGTAAATCGGAGACATTAAAAAGTATAGGTACCTTGCAACTAAATTCAACAAAAGAATGCATTCTAGTACTGGTCCCAAAATTGTATCAGGAAGGTCATCCAGAGTGAAAACTATGCCAGATCAATTATGCGAATCACGAGGCGCTGTGATGACCCCTAAGAGGAGCGACTAAAAAAAGGGGGAGATTTTCTTATACACTGTTCACATTATTATGACCACTTCCTACTTGTAATGGCTGTCGAAGCGTTAGTATTTGGAGAATGTTTCTGTGGCATTTCTGGACACATCTTCCATGTGAAAGGTATTATACGTTGATCCACATTAAAACTCCCTAATTTGTCAAAATTGACTAAATAGACAATGTGCATTACTGCAGAACAGCTACTGTATAAATGGGTAAATGAATAATTATTCCAAAGTGGACTTTCATACAAGCAGCTACAAGATCCTTGTTTTCTGTCACAGGGCAGGATAGCCAATTTATCCACCCCCACCCCTTCCCAAGCCTCGAAGAGTGTACAGGGCTAGACACCATATAATGGTGATGAGCTCTGTAATTATATTTCTTCACATAACATGTTTAGTGCTTTAACTGCGTTTACCGTGGTGTCTTATACAAATGGAGCTTTTGCTGATTTTGTAGCACACTGGAATTGCTATTATGCTTGGTGGATTGAGGCAAATTAAAATGAGATTAAAATGCATGAGCAGATACCAAGGATCATGCATATTTATGGTAAGGATATTATTTGAAAAGCCTTACTTTTAAATTATATTTGAGGATTTTGCTACTGAGTGCTTTTTTTTCAAGAATATTAAAATGACTAAGATTAGCTTCTGGTGACCGGTACATGCTGTATAATAAAGCAGGAAAAAAAGAAAAGTGATTTGTGCAATGTACAAGGAATCTTTAAGAGCTCAGTGGATTTTCAGTTTTCTTTAAACATGTGTTGGTTTGTCTTGGCTACTTTATTCTTAATCATTTATTGTGAATTGTTACTTCCTACCATGCTTGTAAATGCTGTGTACAACCATTACCCCAATTGTTTAGCCCCACTGCATACCTGAATAAGGTGAATCAGGTGGTTATGTAGACAATGAATGAATGAATGAATGAATGAATGTATGTGTCTACCAGCTGTGCCACTGTGCTGGCTCAGTTATTTAACTGACCTCTTGGGAGATGATTCATTCCCATGCATGGCAAAGACAAAAAAAGGCTTTACAATTGTCTTCCAATAAAAATATAGTAATTTCACTTTACGTTTCATATATACCTCTGTAAATCCTACATGGACCTTATTGTGGCATGATTGTGCTAAGACAAAATTACAGGCATATAAACCACAGTTCTATCTTCACTTGATTAAAGCGAGTTTGCACACATGACTGTTCTCCGCTTAGGTGGCAGCAGATTATTTTTGTCACTATTGGAATTTACTCATGACTTGCTCTGAAAAAATGATGCATAGCACATCACACAGATTTAATATTATGAGACCTACAAAGCTCTCTTCAGTATCACAGTATCAAAGTTTTATTTTACAATTTTTGATAATGGTATTTTGGAGTTCTCTGATTGATGACATCCTACCTTTCAGTTAACTTAAGCCAGCTGTTTCCTGTGGTGAAGATTCAAAGCTTGGCTTTAGTATCAGTGGAAAAAGAAAAAAATGGCGTAACAAACCATTCCTTCATGCTTCTGGCAGCGCATGAGTAACCTTGGGCTATAGGAACGCCTAGTTCTCGAATGCTTGGTCAAAAAGTCTATATAAAAATAATAGCTGTTTCTTCTGTATGTTAGTTATTAGAATTCATGGATGTGCTGAAGTTCACATTTTTCATTACTTGCATATCAGGTCTAGCATTCAACATTTAATAAAATACTAAATCATTTATTTTGTAATATCATTAGCTGTAGGCTTTAAAGGGAATGACATCAGGCTTATTTTTCATGGCATGCACATGTTCTTAATAACAGTTAAGCTGAAGCCCCATCCAAACAAATAAATAAATAAATGTAATAATAAAAATATTGTATGAATTTAATGTGCAAAGAATAAATATTTAAAACATGATTTAGTGAGCTGGAAATACAATGAAAAAGAGACTTGTGGCATTGTGTTTGCAGCTTGATCATCCTATTATGTGGCGTCATTATTCTGTATGTTGTTCCCTTAGATTCCATATGTATCCGGGGCTTTGATCCCAACCTTGGCATCATTGCACCCATTAACCCAATGATGGCAGGGATCAGTCTTGTTCCTCCCCCACCTGTGCAGCCTGAGCTACCTGTAATTAAAGAGATCATCCACTGCAAGAGCTGTACACTCTTCCCCCAGAACCCAAGTAAGAAGTTCTAGTTCTATGCACATTAACAAATGAAAAATATTTTAAAAGAGTTAAGTTTGTTTTTGAAGGGGTTTGATTCTCAGAGTGTATCCTGCAGATCTGCCTCCTCCATCCACTCGAGAGCGGCCTCCCGGCTGTAAAACAGTGTTTGTTGGTGGACTTCCTGAGAATGCAAGTGAAGAGATTATCCGAGAGGTGTTTGACCAGTGCGGTGAAATCATTGCCATCCGCAAGAGCAAGAAAAACTTCTGCCACATTCGATTTTGTGAGGAGTTCATGGTGGACAAGGCCCTTTATCTGTCTGGTGGGTTGATTTGTACAGTTTGATCTGCTCCATGTGCACAGCAGCTCTACATGGTGCATATCTTTTTTTAAAAAGTAAAGAATTCACAAAGGTGTTTACACTCATCTTCCACTTTATTGAATGCACGTATATTGTACAGACATTCATTGTCTGTTTTATAACCTGCACCGCTAAGCTTTCTTGCTATTTGTACGTTTTGCCATCTTACGTATAAATATTTGATTTTGCAGTTTGAAAATGTATTTGATATTTGATAAAATCAAAGAGCCATAACCTGACTGAGTCTGCATCTAAGTAAAACAAAATGTATATAATATTAGGTCTATACCATTATATTAGTGGTTCTCCTCCTTGGGGTAGGGTCTATTAGGGTGCATTAGTAAACCTAGTCCCCTCCCTCTGTATTTCATTGTGATGAGTCAAAGTAATGTAATGGTACTGGAAAAGCCATGTGATGTCGATTTTAAAGTGCCTGTAGCAAATAGTACAAATGTTTACAGATAAGGTAAAATAAGATAAGAGGGAGTGGAATAAAATAAAAAGAAAATGTTGAAGTTTTAAAAAAGATTGACGTTGTAATACAATTACTGTTATGCAGCATTATGACATTTACACCCTTATAAGAGAAACTATATACATACATATTTAATATTCAAATGCAGCAAAAGGATGGGGGAGAAAGATCTGTGAGCTCTTAGGCTTGTCAATGTGATGACAGCCTTGTGTATTCTTTTTGTATTATGCCGTTGGCTGTTAGCAAAAAAAACATCTGAGGCACTCTTGTTTTGATTTTCGATAGGATTAGTCTATGACTAAAAAACTGCCTCGTCTCCATTATTCTACATGGAGAGGGTGAGAAAGATTTTCAAGAATGGCCCTAATTTTGTCCTTTATCCTCCTCTCACACACTACCTTCAGACTGTCCAGCTCCAGACCCACCACATAACTGGCTTTTCTCACCAGCAAAAAAGAGAAAAAATATTTAGAGTCAACTGTAGAGGTAGATCCCAGTGGAGAAGAGGCAGGTGATGAAGCTACCACGAATTGACCAGAAGTAAACCCCTTATTTCAGCCAAAATCAAAAAATACCAATAATTACTTTTATCAAGGATTCATTGAAATTTGATTAAAATGCAAAACCTGTTGTCATTTACACTTAAATAATATAAAAACATGTGTTATAGACGTCCTGGAATTTGAATTTTTAAAATACAAGGGTGTTTATGAGAAAAAAGGTGGAGACTATGTTTTGTGGGATGTAGTTTTTCTTAACTTAATACAAATAAGCTGGCTGGTGATTAAGGCTTTTAATCCTCATGTAATTTCTTTTTGACGTTTTTGCATCTGATATAAATCTGATAAATTTATTGTGTGCTGCTTTAGGTTATCGGATGCGCATTGGTTCCAGCACTGATAAGAAGGATTCAGGTCGCATCCACGTGGACTTCGCTCAGGCGAGGGATGACTTGTATGAGTGGGAATGCAAACAGAGGTTACTGGCACGAGAAGAACGGCACCGTCGAAAAATCCACGAAGACCATTTAATACCTCCGTCCCCACCTCCCATAATGCACTACTCTGAGCATGAGGCAGGCCTGCTAGCTGAAAAATTAAAAGGTATGTTTTCTGCGAATGTATTGTCTTGTTTACCGGGGCTGCTTTTCATTAGAAGATTGATCATCATTTCTGTTGCAGAGGAAAACAGCAGATGCTCTCAAGTGATTTGTGAAGTTCAGTGTAGTCTGCTTGGTCATGTCTGGTGTTCTGTATGTCTTCTAGACATACCTTCTGCTCTCAGATGATGATGGGTGGTGGCGATAATCAAATGATGGATAGTGTCCCTCAGAGCTCCATAGTCCAGTCCTGTATATTTCCTGCAGCTGCCATCGTAACCATTCCAGCTGTTATTTGTAATGTTTAACCACATGCCTCTGTGTTTAGTTAGCATCAGATGTTTACAGTATGAACTGGAAGACCTTATACTACTAGTCTAAACACTGTTGGAAACTTGAGCAATGAGGAAATACCAAAATTAGACAGTTACTAATTCATGAACAGCATTGCTTTACATAAAGTAAACAGTATTCTTAAATAAAATGTAAACATATATATTTTTCTTATTATTATTTTGTCTGTTCCCGTTAGGGCTTGCCTTAGCGGATCGTTATTTGCATTTCTGATTTGGTAGAGTTTTTATCCTGGATTCCCTTTCTGACACAACCCTCTCTATTTATCCGGGCTTGGGACTGGTACTACAATGCATTGCAATGCATCATAGTGCTAGGTGCCCATATGATAATTCTCCAATTATCGAATTCTGCAATTATATGAAGAGTCTCCAATTATGATGACTACATGTTTTTGGACTGTGTGGGGAAATTCGGTGAGATACAGATCTCCATATTAACCCACTTCGTGTTGGAGAAAAAGGGGCCAGTAGTCAAGTTCAGCAGCAATAAAGATAGCAAAATGCAATCTGGTACTTGGATATATCTAGATTGAGAGGAACATTGGGACAAATGTCTTAAAAAAAAGAAGAGACAAGCTATTAATCCTTAAAGGCATCAGAACATCATTATACTGTAGAGTAAATATTATTTTCTTTACCATTTAAAATGAAAGTGTAAATATTTCATTTCATAAACCAAACCAACAGTGGATTTAAGCATCTGCATTCCCATGAAATATTTCAGCGGCATTCATTTAGATGATGGTGTGTCGACTGCAACCCCCACCTCATCAGCAATCTTGGCACACAGTCGAGCATTTTCCGTTCCCTCTGTGGTGTTGGTTCCTTGAACCACGCTCGTGTTTGTTAACTTAGCCCGAAAAGCACTAGACAGACCATCTTAGATACAGCTCAGTGTTCTTTTTGGCACAGGAACACTCTACTTTGAAATTAAACAGTCTGTTTCACTCAACTGTGCAACCTCATCTCATTATGTGCTACAGTAATATTAACAGGAAATGGAAAATCAGGCTGCTGTTTCAATGTGAACGGCACGGAGGAGGGTTGAGACCTTCGTGTTTGAAATGCTGCACTATTAAAGCGGGTGCACCAATGGGCTAAGCTTAAGATGAATGCTGGTATATATATATCAGTAAATATTACACTTTTTTATATTAATGCATGTAACGAATGCTGATTATTATAAAATTAATATGACTAAATGGTGAACTTTTTACATAATAAGCTCTGTACTGAGATATTAATGTAAGAGTAATGCACAGGATCTCATTATGAAAGTGGCCTGGCCTAACCTTTAGTGAAGTGTAAATGCGTTGTGATTATGCATTTTAAAGCAGTCCACAAGAGGCCACATTGAATGCTTTTGCCTCCGACATATTACTCAGAATAATGATGGTTAATGTTATAATGTCTTGGTCATCTGTGAATTGAAAAAGCAAAAGGCGCAGAGCGGCTTAACGAGATTTTTTTTTTTAAGTTTCCATTGTTTAGGCAGCTTGAGAGGCAAGGTAATTTTTATGTTACAGATGTCGTGATATAAATTAAATTAAACAACATGGGACTATTGCTTCAATATAACCATTACAAACCGCATGTATAAACTGATTCCCCTTATCATGTTAACCTTTTTTTACCTTTTTCCACAGACGACAGCAAGTTCAGTGAGGTCATAGCAGTTCTGTCTACATGGATAGAAAGAGGCGAGGTGAACCGACGGACAGCCAATCATTTTTATTCCATGATCCAGTCGGCCAACAGCCATGTGCGGCACCTGATGAATGAGAAGGCCCAACATGAGGATGAAATGGAACAAGCCAAAGAGCTCTTCAAGAACTCTCTGCTAGCCGTCCTCACCCAATGTAAGACACACAGGATCTTTCTACACACGCCGCTTACCTAAAGATGCTAATGTAATGTTGCCATGACAACAGTCATCCTTTGTTCAGTCTAAGATTATATGGAACTCCACAGCAAGCGTGCACAGTCTTTGATCTGATCTGTGATCTTTTCATGTTCTGGAAAAGGCTGGGTTTTCAATAAGAGCTGCTGCAAATGGCTTCATCTAGCACACATCATACTGTAATAGCCCACAAACCATTGTAGTTTTTAGGTGGGGGCAACACTTTCTCAGCCTCTTTGGGCAGAGCTGTATTTAGGTCAGTCATTCAGAAGAGCTAGATGGAGTATAAAAAATGTAAGATCTAGCTCCCTATAACAGGGAACCAGTAGCCATAACTCACAGAACGACCCAGGGTAAGTACAGTCTCAGTGAAAGAAGCCTGTCTTCATAACATAGATGGAGCTGTTCAACATATTCTACAGGTAGGCCAAGTTCAGATTTACCTGATGAGAAATATCATGCACACACATTATAGACATTGTATAATTTATATTCTAATGAGAGCTAAAGAATGTCAAGAATAGATATTTTTGTTCACTCAGTAACATCCAATGCCCATTTTACTTAGTATGTGTAATAATCATATTTATTATGTTTTTCAATTTTGTGTATTTGGCTGTACCACGGGCTAAAATCTACATTGACATACAAGTCATGATTTGAAGAAAGTTAAAGCCAAGCATGCTTAGCACCTTCCCCAACAATGTTTTGTTACAGATGAACAAATACCCATGTGACTTAAGAACAGGTAACAAGCTCAGTACTATTGATCACTAGTCATAGTCCCAAACATTTTGCCACTGTATGGAACATGTATGGACTTTCTTAACATATCAATTTCAATCCATCGTAAAGCAGAAATGAAGATTAGAATGCTTTTATTTGTCAGGTGTACAGACCAACAAAATTATTTCTTCACATATGTCAGCTTGTGTGTAGGCTTGGGTTAGAGTGCAGTGTGAGCCACGGGAGCAGACAAGGTTAAGAATCTTGCTCAAGGGCCTCACAGTAGCTGCATAGCAGAACCTGGATTCGAACCGCCAATCTCTGGTTGACAGCTTAAAGCTCTAGCAGGATATCTATCAAGCTTATAACTAACAATAGGCTGGCAGGCAGGCAGGAAATGTTTTCTCACTACAGAGTTCAATTAAAGCCAGTTTACTGGGTAAAGGATCTTGTTGTAATGAAACCCAATGTACGAGGGTTCTTCATGAAGTTTCCACACTTTTTTGAGCAAAACTCAAAATTGGGAGTTTCAAAAAGAAATAACATCACTTTTCTACATTGTCACTTTCTATCGTAATGTTTAAAAAAATATCTTTGTTGAGTGTATAGCCACTGATTCACAGCTATTTTCACATCAGCATTACGAGAAAATCTTCTTTCCCTTAAGGAAAACCTTCTTTCCCCTCTTTGAGCATCTGGAAAGGTCAGATGATGCAAAATTTGGACAATAAGCTCTATCAGACCTGTACTATTACGACGTTTCCCCGACCTCATTGTTTTAAACCAATATAAAAGTGCAGAAACTGAACATCCCTCATTTGTGCATGGATTTGTTATTTTAAAAAGCATATTACTTTCATTACAATAGGTCTAGCATACAGTTTTTACATGACAGGATACAATTAAAGGCTCCTGTACAGTTGGCGGGATAAAGGATCTTGTTTTAATGAAACCTCAATGTAAATGCATGGATCTGTAAGAAACAATCCTACCAGTCCAAAGTTTGAAAAAAGCATTTACAGTATTAACGAATAAATGTTAAAATGTTTAACATTGCATAAGTTTATTATTATTACCAATATCCTAAAAGCAACAATATTCAACAACAACAAAAAAACTTTTGACTGGTAGTGATACATTAAATATTAAATATTCAGCATATTTAGTTTGAAAGCTCCTTTTTTGATAAACAGTTAAAAGTCAGATCAAAAGGCAACATTTTACAAGAGGTGGAATTTTAATGTAAACTCCAATTTTAATTCCAATTGTCATTTCTCAATGGCACCACTGGTCTGCATCATTAGAAAGAACCAGAAGTTGGATATTTCACTCACTGTATTATGTTGCCTTCCTCAGTCGTGAAGGATCTGTATCAACAGGTCATAAAATGTAAGTACAATAGAGCAGACACTATCAGTAACCTCACTAGGAAGGACGATGAGAGGTTTCTGATGTGTGGCTCTAGCTGGCATATGGCTGTACGTAAATGGCTTGTCTTGTCTGACTTCCCTGTCCACTAAAGTTGAGCAGATATTGGCTGTATTCATCGCTGCCACCCGTCAAAAGGCATGGGACCATTTCTCAAAAGCACAGCGCAAGAACATAGACATTTGGCGAAAACAGTGTGAGGTTGGTATGTCTCCTATCTTTTTGTCATGCTGACTCCACAGACTGAGTTGCACCAACAGCCACTAATGTGAACTAATATGATTAAATTCTACCTTATGGAACAGCAACTTTTTCTGCTAAAAGCTTTAGCTTTTGAATTTACCATGTTTTAATATTCTACTCTTTTTATCATAACTGACTTTATTTTTTGTGTTCAATCTTTTAAGGGTTATATTCCAATACTTTAAAAAAATGCATTTTGAATGTACCAAGTAATGGGTGTTTTTTTTCCCTTGAGGTCCCAAAAATTCCCCTTCATATGAAATTTGTATACTATAGCTCTGCTTTACCAAATATATTAACAGAAATAAAATTTTCTAAAAAATATATATATTTTAATAAAACTGTTAATAACATCCAAAGTGACTCAGGGCATAGTAAAGAAGACATTGTTTGGTTAATGCTGTTGGTTACAAATGTCAGGTAAGTTCATGTCTAGAAGCCAATACTAGAGCAGGCTCTCTTTCTCACAGAAAGGAGATTCACCATCGGTGTGCATGAACCACTTCAGGGTACAAACATGTAGACAAACAGTACTCACCTAAACTGAAAGCTTTGTTTAAAAGCCTTGTTAAGCTTTTATATTACTTAAATCATGAATAATGACACTGTTACCTTTCAAAATATTTAATTTGAAACTATTTACATAAAAGTCAAGACAGGAAGAAAACTAAATAATTGCATATGAAAATAATTCACAAAAACTTTTGACCTTAATCCATCAATTCCCAGAGCCGACAGGTCACAACTGAAGTTCCCTTAAACAAGGCTCCGAACCCATAACTGCTCCCCGGGCACCGTGTATTCACTAGTATGTTTGTGTGTTCCTCTGAGTGGATTTTGATAAAATGCTAAGGACAAATTCCACTACACTAGTGAAAAAGAGTGTTCTAGATTCCAAATTTAAAAAATCTTGAACTTAAAACAAAACAAAAACTATGTATTTCTTGATATATTTGATTTTCTATTGTGTGTATAGATGTCGATTCTAAAAGTGAGGTGTTCTATAAAAAGTTCCATAAGCATTTGGGATTTTTCCATTCCAACACTTTATCTGCTCAGTCTTGAAAAATCAGAGCCTTTTTATATTCATACAGTTCTGTAAGTCCCCTCATTGAAAGGAAACTTCGCACATACATTCAGTGAGCCAAGTCAAGGTAAGATGCTGGTGCAAAGTGACAGTCACGGTGATTGTCCCAAATAGATTTTGATGCCATCATTGTGAAATTTTAGCACTTTATTTGGTACACCTATCTGGCACATACATTTATTTATTGTCTGTTTTACAACCGCTTTATCGTATTTAGGGTCACAGACAACCCCCCCACACACACACACACATACCTAGTGAACATTTGCATCTCAATTTAAAATGACTGCATGTCTTGGGA
>JAYDZG010000010.1:7122707-7140755 GCA_034509265.1 Microcambeva bendego
AGCTTAATTTTAAGAGTTTGATGTTTTAGCTGTGCTGATGGTGGGACAGTAGTGCACAAGCAGTGAACTATTGTCTGCAAGTACATTACTGGAGCTGTAGTGTGTGTGAAGCTAATGCAAGGTTCAGATTTATTAAAATTTTCAATTTTTATAATACATGACAAATGTTTTATCTAGCCAATATTTAAAAAAATAAATAAAAGAAAAACCATTTAAAGAAACTATTAACACCCACCATGCACTGAAAAAACAAGCAAGAGAAAGAGAAAAGGTTTGTGTGAAAAGATTTAGTTAAGACAAACTAACTGGTAAAACTTGGAATTCATATCTAGACATATGGGATAAATCTGCATGGAAATATCCAAATAAGTGGTTCAATGGACACGTTCATTGACAGTAATTCTCAAGCATCAACAAGCTTGGTTATTCTGGTTAGGATTTATTGCAGTGGATCATGATCATTATTGATATGGCATAGTTTTTACATCGGATACCCTTCCTCCTGACACAACCTTCCCCATTTACCCAGACTCTGGACCAGTGCTACAATGTACACAAATCTTCTCACTGATTACCCATCAACACGAACATTACTGTTGTAATGGAGGAGGCAATCTCAATCCAACAGAACTCTGTGTGGTTTTTAGAGGGGCTTTATGCCACAGTCCAAACACCAATTGAGGGGAAAAAACTCTGTAGAGAAATTGTGTTCCTGCTCTCCAAATACAAAGTACATCACAATGAAATAATTAATTGCTCAGAAGACTCGAGCACTTAATGTGCAAATACATGGTCCTTAATACCATGAATTACTTCAGTTACAACATTTCTACTTTTAAAATACTTTCATATTCCTAGTAAACCTGTGTTTACAGTACTATTAATTGATGGTAATTGATGGTTACTTAATGGTTAAACAGTAGAACTTCATGATGCATTTTTTTTCTAAGGTATATGCACTCGTGTTATTACTTTTTAGAGGGATGTACACCAGACATGTTTCCTTAAGTCTCTTAGGAACTTTGAAACAACGTTACAGTTTATTTATTTATTGTAACATTTACATGTTTGCTATAGTGAAACATGTAAGTATGTATATGAGCACCGGGATCTACTGGTTTAAGATCAAAGCATGATGACGTTAAAACGCAGGTGTGTAACGCTACAAAGGTGTTTGTGTTCATGTTTGAACTCGGTGGCACTCGTGTTGAAAAACCCAAACTTTACTCACAAAGCGCTTGTCGATCTCAGTGTCGCTGGACTGTTTGGATCTGGTACTATATTCAGCATATTTCAGAAGGTCACCGTCCATGGTCACGTTACCACCGGTACTCGCCATGTTTTACACACACGCTCACGCTGAAAATATACGGGTCGCCTATTAGGACATACCGCAACCGCGTTTTCGAAAAACCACCGAGCACACAAAAACTCTTAAAGGGATCTTCTAGTTGTTCGTTCGGCTGCTCCCGTTAGGGGGCGCCAAAGCGTATCATGACTTTTTTAGTTTGTAAACCGGATGCCTTCATGACACAAACCTATTGGACAATTCAGTGTCTCAAGTTAACCTGACAGCATGTTTTTGGACTGTTGAGCTTTTGGAGGACACCCATGCAGACACCTTCTCTAATACATTTTAGTACATTGGTAAATGTTTGTTCATCAGTGATTATTTTACCTTTGTAAGAAAACCATCTTCACAGTAACTGTGATGTGTTTGGAATGTGTATCGTTTTTGTATCAAGTAAAAAGGTTGACATATAACCATGGCAAATAGCTTTTGTACCAAAATTTCCTCCACTTAGTAGAATTGATGCCACAACGTGACAGGGATTATGAAAATAAAATTGCTTGGCAAATGCATCATCAATGATCTCTAGCTGAACTGTAATAGAACTAGTAACAATATTGATAAATATTTAAACAAGAATTAAGCCTCCCTAATCAACAACCACAATTACATCATACTTTAGTATCATACACATGTCATTATTGGAAATAAATAAGCTCTAACAAAAAAGCTATAAGTAACATAATCCTACTTGACGTCCAATGGGATTAAAGCATCAGAAAGAAATTACTTGAAGGACTTGCAGCCAAAACAATGAAAATCCTCACTTCAAGACAAGTTATTATATGAATGATCTGAAATATAGTGTATAATTATCAATTTTCCATGTCAATGTTGCATAGATAAAGTGTCTATTTCTATTACAGTTGAAGTTTGTTTTCCTTTACTCACCAGCCTGCTCACTGTCTGTGTCAGTGCATTAAAATATTCTTTTCCCGTGGTAAAGATTTAATTTAAAACAAATAATTGATGCATCTTTTTTATTATTATACATCTTAAATATATATACTGTAATTTAAAAATATTGACACTTGTGATTAGATGCACCCTTTTTATAATTTCTAGTCTTTGTCCAGAACTCAGCTGGAGTCTATCTGTGTCATTTTGAATTAACTGGAAATATTTTGGACACACCCTGGTCCAAAAGGGCCCACATTTTACACTACACTGACACCACATTGAAAACAAAAGCCAAGCCATGAATTTCAAGGAAGTGTCTGTGGTTCTCCACAATATAATTGTGGCAAGCCATAGATTAGGGCAAGGATATTAAGCAATATCTTAGGCTGTGGGTGTTCCCAGGTCCACAGTGCCCATAATACATTTGAAATGGAGGAAATTTGGCACAAGCATAATATATTTGCCATTTAAGCAAGAAACAAATTGCTGTAGGAGATAAGATAGAAGTGACACTTATATTTCCTAAACCATGTGCAGTGCAAAGAGCTTCAGTTGGCAGACAACCTAGGCAACTAAGATATCCTAATAGAAGATTGGCAAAAATAGAAGTTGTTTTGAGTTTGCTTAGAGACAGTTAAAAGTAGCAATAGAAAATAAATCTGGTCTTATGGGATTCAAATTAAATGATATGAGTACAACAGCAAGCACAATGTCTGACAAGAATGCGTAGATAGTAAAAATAACATTGGAATCTTGACCCAAACCCCATTACACATCTATGGAGAGACCTGAAGGTGTCAGTTCACAAATGCTGGACATTCAATCATCCACTGACAGAGCTTGGGTGGATCTACCAAGAAGAATGCAATAAATCTCTTAAATTCAGTTGTGCAACGCTTGAGCATTATCAAAGAACATTTTTGCTCTAATTATTGTCAGTGGTGTCTAAAAAGTATTGGATTAGGGTATTTCATTTTTTGAAAATATTAATTTATTTATAATTTATTATAAATACATTATAATTTATTATTTTGCACTTTGTCATGATGGGTAATGAAGAGTAGAATAATGTGTGAAAATGGTACAATCAAATCAAATCCACATCACACTAAAGATATAGAGATTTAAATACTTTATGAATACAATATGCTCCCTTACTGGAACATATTCTAGACTCATTTATTTATTTTATTATAACCAAAGTTGTACTTTTTCTCCCCTGGTGTTTAACATTACATTACTTGACTTAATATTTTTAAACACTATTTTAGAGTTTAATTTTTTTTTCTTCAGGATGCAACCTGTATTAATCAGAGAAACGAATAACAATAAATATTATTATTGATTGCAATTATTTTATCATTTTTATCACCACCCATTCCCAAAATATGCAGTTAACTGCTTTTAATTGGTCTGTTGAGTAAATAAATCAGTAATCTGCTGAGCCAGAATGCTTCATCCATAGCTTCATAGACATTAGGACACGCCTGCTGGGGGTTTCTACTGTTTGTTTGAAGTCATTATTGAGAACTAGCTAAAAGATCTGATTTATTTGCGTGAATCTTAAACTTAGACCGAATTATGAATCCAGATCAATATGCTAATCCGCAGGAAAGAGGAAAATATATTAAAACAAATGACGGAATGAAGATGGATGGGAATATGAACCAAAACACTCCTGATTCCAGAACACCAACACAGTAAGTCCGAAAAATTAAGAGTAAAAAATATTCATTATTTGAACGATGAATTATAATAAATTGATAAATAAATCTACTATTAATAAACGTCAAACGATTGGTTCGTGGAATGCTGTTGTGCTACTTATAATACCCTTTCATAACATATTTTTAAGGTTGTATTTTACTCGTTGTAAGCCTAATAGTAAACTATTTACTTTCATCGCAATCAACATAAACAGAATAATAATATAAAATAGTATTTGTTTAAGTTTCTCTTTCGATTCTCCCGAAGAACCCGTAGAAACGAAACCCAGTAACAACACACCCACAACGCATGCGCAGACCGCTCTGCATCAGCCTTTTATAGCGACAGTGCCCCCTTCGACTTTCAAGCCAAGCACTTCTGCACTGGATGTTAATATTTCTCTAAAGTTGTGTAAAATATAATTCAATGCCATATACATTAGACTACAACAAATTACAATGCAAACAAGGCTAAGAAAACATTTTTAAAAAGTAAAATCTAAAAATAATCATTACTTCCTGGTAGTTTCCAATTCAGTGCATATTTTCTCTCAAAAGCATGTTAACAATTTAAACAAAAAAACACAAAAGAACCCAGATAAATATCGGAGAAAGTGAAGTTTGCTTTAATCTGATCCACCCGGATTCCAGCGTTAGAAGAGTAAAAATGGAATTCATTAGACCATTGAAAGGTGAACACCATGCTTGCCAAAGAAAGATGTGGGTCCTGTTAAATTGAGCATAGAGTTACCACAAGATTTCACAAGAAGTCAGACATGATAGTGGTAGTGTGAAGGTATGGGGATGTTCTGCTACTTCATTGCCTGGGGGACATGGCCGTGATCAAAGAAACCATAAATTCTGCTCACTACACAAAAAATCATTTATTTCTAAATCATCAGTTTTAAAATACGAAGCTCAAGTGTGACTGGACTTACAAGAATACCACAAAAACCACAGGAGCAAGTGCACCTCTGAAAGGGTGTTTAAGTAGCCTAGACAAAGTCCTTTAAAATGCTCTAGCAGGACTTTAAACAGGTATTTTATGCATGAATACATTAAAACAATTTTACATGATTAAAAGGAATAATCCCGTTTATGCATCTTTCAGTGCCCTTTATCTAACTACAATTTTACCAATTACGTTTAAATAAACACATCTTTTAATGTGAATTTTGGGGATTTTGGTCATTTTTATAAAATTAATAAAATGGTTTCAGGGCGAGACTTTGGCTAAGTGGGTAGCAGTGTCGCCTCACAGATAGGAAAAAGTTTCTGTGTTTGATCCCCAGGGGGACAGTCCAGGTCCTTTCTTTATGAAGCTTAAATGTTCTCCCACTGTCCGCATGGGTTTCCTACGGGTGCTCCGGTTTCCTCCTATAGTGCAAAAACATGCAGTCAGGTTAATTGGAGACACTGAATTGGCTTTTATATGTATTGTATTTCTGTGAGCCGTGCACTCATTGAAAAGCTGGAATAGGTATCCCGAACTCCCGCCGAATAAACAAACTGTTGGAAGTCAAAATGCAAACCTAAAAATCTAAAAAATATCTAAAAATATTGTTTATTAATGGTTTAAAAATAATTGATTAATTGTTTAATTTAATCAATTAAAAATAAGTTTTATAATGCATTGTATCAATAGAAATACAGATTTGCTCTTGGGGTGCAGACTGTGAAGTTTCTTGTTACCGTCAGATTCTTACTGGGTGGACTCATTTAGGTCATAGTTGTCTATAGTGGGGATTGAAGGGGAGTTCCAGAGGCTTGTGGAAATATATTTGGGCTTTGTTTACCATAGCATTACTCATGCCCCACCTTTGTTTGGGACATTCTTGGAAAATAAGCTGAAAATTTTGTAAAGTTCATAGCAAGGATAAAGTATTTGAGTAAAATGAACCTGCTGTGTTTAATTATGTTTATGCCCACTCAGCTTGGATGGATACACCATGATACCGCCAAATGAATCAAGACGGAGTGAAATGCAAAGGAGTAAGTCATGATGGAAGCTTGTTATTGCATTTTCCATCCTTTTGTTACTCACATACTGTGTTTTCCCCCATAATTGTTCCCAGCAGGTGCAGTCTGACCATATGCTCAGTTTGCCCAATGATGTGTAGCAGGAAAACATAAGCCTGTGTTCAGTTCAATTCTACTTTCTAATAGATTTTGCTCTAATTTGGGATAAACTCTGTGTTAACAAATACATTGAATAAATCACTACTATTTAAAGCACATCGTGATGATTTGTAATAAACAATCCGACTTTGGAAGTAATTTAAATAAGTTTAGAGGAAATATTTCCTCTAGATCTTCAAAAAGCTTTCTAATTTAATTTCACCTCTAAGAATTGGTTTATTTCTTTTAAAATGTTTATCAGCACAGAATAATTGAATAATATTTTTTCAATGTTGTATATGTTTGTTTTAAAGTTTGTGATTGCAAAATCCAAGAGAAAGAAACCCTACAAATTGACTCTAAAATTTCTACAATAATTTCTGAAATTAGTGTTTCGTCCTTTTGTGATGAGCATCAAACATATTACCTATTATTATTTAATATCAGTTATTAAGAACTGCATTTAACTATTTTTGAATACACTAAGACTGGTGGGTGGAATGGTTGCTAACAGCATGAAGGTCCTAGGTTCGATCCCGAGGTGGGGCGGTCTGGGTCCATTCTGTGTGTAATTTGCATGTCTTCCCCAATGTCTACATTGATTCCTTATGGGGGCTCTGATTTCCTACCTCAGTCCAAAGGCGTGCAGTCAGGTGAATTGGAGACACCGAATTGACCATGACCAAGTTTTATATTAAACTTGTTAACTTGCATGACTGTGACCACAGTCTAAAGTTTGGTAGACAACATCAATATCAAATTGAGGAACATTAAGTACATTTATTTTGCTAATTTTACTACTAAAAAACATACTTAGATTTTATAGTGAATAAATTAATGGGTGGAAACCAATCCTCTAAACAAATATAATAACACTGTATTGAATTGCTGTTAATGTTGTGACTGAGAAATGTGGCTATATAACAACTCAATAACTGCATAATGTAAATATCTGACTTTATTTTAACCTGAATAAAACTGGAACATTTTCTAATCAAATGACCCAAAGATGTAATGTATATCTAAACACTTAACTATTTAGAAAGAAAGTTATACCTATAATTAAAACATAAAAACTGTGGTTGATACGCAACAAATCAGTAACATCCTACTGCATCTAATCTTCTACAGTAGCACAGACGGAGGCAGACCTCTGGCAGAAATACCAGGAGGAACACAAGCCGGGTCCCATTAATCTGGCCCCGGAAAGGCTAGGTAATACTTGAATTAGCTTGTATCATCTTATAATAAAATCCATGTAAACAGTGCTTTAGACTGTGCTAATCTTCCCCTCTCGCATGTGTAGGCGGTTATTCAGAAATGTCAGAGGCTCGAGGAAGACAGCAGATGGAGGCAAACCAATCAAAGCTTCAAAAGAAGGTTTTTATTGTTTTCTATGCATGTACAGTGTTGTTCTGTTGTGTTTAATGGCTGTTGTGTGTGTTTTGTAGCTCAAAAAAGAGGCTATGGATAAAGAAAGGAGAAAGGCAGAGGAACAGGAAAATCTGAAGAAGAAAGCTGTTCAGCGAGCAAAGGTGCACAATGAGAAATTATTATTTTATTTGCAATTCTTTTGATGTTCAAGCATTTCAAAACAAAAATAATTAACTGAATTTATTGAACTTTAAGAACTTTACAGAAGTTAGATTGAACCTAACTATGTGGGAAAATGTTCATACTGATGGGATGGGACATAAACACATAACCAGAACTTAAAAATTAAGTTAATATTAATATTAAATTAATATTTTCCAGTGGGATTCCTCCCGTTTCCTTCCACAAGTCAAAGGTCAGTCAGTCAGGCCAATTGAAGATACCAAAATTGCCCCAAGTTGGTGTGTGAGTGAGTTTATCACATTTCCTGCCTTACATCATAATTAATCAGACCCACTACTACCCTGCCCAGGATGAATCAGAGGTAAAATACACTGTGAATGAATATTGTGTTATCAGTGGTGGAACTGTAACAGTGTGTAATGTTCTGGGTTTGATCCTTTATGTGTGAAATCTGTACATTTTCTTTGTTTCCACAGACATGCAGTCAGGCCTACTGGATGTACTAAATATAAGTGTGTGTTTGAGTGTGTGTGACACTTTTGCATTGTTTCATGTATGAATCAGACCTCAACAGGGCACAGTGGGGATAAAATAGGCAGTGAATGAATTTTTGTAATCAGTCACACTTAAATATATCTGTAAATGTACAAATAAGTAATTGTAAATGATAAAGGTCCAATTATTTTTGGTTGCCTGTCTACCAAAAAACATTTTTTAAACACATTATTCATGATATGACACGCAACTTAAGTGATCAACCACCAAAGAATGTCCGTCAAGCCGGATAGGGTCTCAATCATAACTGATGCCACTTTGACCTCTGCTGGCTGACTGATGGTGTCTGCACAGAGCCGAGGAAAGAGTGCATCGATCAATGTGTCTCTCAGAGCACATTGAACCTTTTTAGTGTAGGTGACAAAAGCGCCCGGCTGCTGCCCACGTGTCAGAGATGGAGTGAGTTAGCTTTGTTCTCCAACGAGTGGGGATTGGCATTAGTGCATAGGGAGAGAATATGCACACAAAGCACTAATATATGTATGTCCTTCTTTTTCAGGCTGAGCAACTGGAGATGAAAAAGGAAGCAGAGGAGCGTAGACAGACCCCCTGTCAACAAGAACTAAGAATGTATGTTCACATACTTGATAAAACATTCCCCATGGGTATACGAATGCCATGCTCAGTCATGAGCAGGAAGCTATGTATGCTGCCTTGTTGGCATTAATCCAGAAACAACAAATCTCAGAACACTGTTTCGGAGAATCATTAAAGTCATTTTCCATTACAGTTCCTCCATCAGACTCAGTAGCACTTAAGCTGGAACAGCAAATTTAAAACTGTTTGTTCAAGCAGTATGTGACCGAGTTCATTAGAAAAACAAAAGAAGAGGTTCGTATTATGAGAGGCCCACAAGCCTCACTTACTGCTCATGAGAATTTTCCAAGCTGCCAAAATACAAACCTACAAGACCACAGCTGTTAAATGATAATGTGCCATTACCTTAAAAATAAGAGTTTCTTTAAATTGAATTTGATTAAACATGGTTTACATGGCACCTGAAATTAAAGTACAATATTTTAACATGGCTCGTTATTATCTGCCTTTAATTGTAAGGCTGCACGTTTTAATGCAAATAGTGTGAAGTACAACACAGCAGCAGAGTTTTTAGGCAGTTTTATGTTGCATGCCCTTCCTGACACAACACTATTTATTTGGGCCTTGTTTCCTGCAGAAAATGCAAATGTGCCAAATGACCCTGTGAACAGGGTCACCCTCCAGAGTGAGTGCGGACAAAAAATGAGTGGAATTATAAGAATAACATGACTAACATATAACAATTAAACTGTAATAATGTTTATTAACCAATCTAAAACAATCATAACTTTTACCAAGATAAAGCTGTGAACATAAATGGATCAAATCATAAACTAACAGATTACCAATAGGTAATTGAATAAATTATTACTTGTTATTCCTGGTTTGTTTACTGTGCTAATCTTACTTCCTTTAGGAAGAGAGAAGAATATTTTCAAAAGCAGCAGCGGTTCACTTCAGTTCTTACGCCAGCAAGCAGCTCCACACCAGCGTCATCAGGGGTAAGACGACAGCCAAAGAATGCAATGTGTGCACTCTAGGCCCTGGTTCAACTCTTTGCTGCATAGCTGTGGCACTGAGGTTACAGCCCAAGGCTCTGTAGTATTTCACACCAATTGATTGAACTTTGATGCATGTTTTCAAAATAAACAAACCTCTTTTAGGGGCTTTCATCCACACTGTGCATCAATCTGCAGGCGGGAGTCAGCCTGTCGGAGGCTCAGACCTCTCCCCTAATTATCTCCTCTTCAGTCACAGCTGCAGAGGACTATCTGACTCTATCATTGAGTTCCCTGAAATACAAATACGCAGACTTCTCTTCATAGCCAGCCAGTGTGAGGATGCGAGCGCTGCTTCTGCTCAGTGAGGAGACTGTGAGGACTTTAGGGGACTTCCCAGAAATCACAGAATACAGAAGGATGTGTGAGGGAGCAGGAAAAGGGCAGACTGCTGCGGAATAACCTGTATTGTTCTAGTAAAAGTACCTGGATAGCAGCCAGAGTCTCGTCAAAATGACAAAGGCGGTCTGGGATGAGGTATAGGTAAAGTGGCACTGTAGACGCATGGATATCGTTGTATTTTAAAGTATAAAAAATTAAGCTTGTATTTAGTCCAAAATATAGTTGAAAATGCTGTGGTGGCTAAGTGGGTAGCACCGTCATCTTACAGCAAGAAAGTCATGGGCTTGATCCTCAGGACAAGCACTTTGCATGTTCTCTCCATGTCTGAGTGGGGTTCCTCCAGTTGCTCTGCTTTCCTCCCACAGTCCAAGGATTTGCAAGTGAGGTGAACTGGAGAAAATTGTCCATGACTGTGTTCAGTATAACCTTGTGAACGGATTAATTGTGTGTCACCAGTAACTACCGTGTCTGTCACATATATAACCGAATATTAAAAATGCAAATAAAAACACCAACAAAATAGGAAAGTTTATGTAACTGATAAAATGTATCAATAATAAGCAAGATGATGTAAAACATGCCTTTTTTAAAGTGTGATGAAGGCAGCATATTTTAAACTTGTTTACATAGACAAAATACAATGGTCATAAAAACACTGGAACTATTTGTACTAAAGCTTAAAAAGAATTAACAACACCAGATTATGTTTTTTATTTCCGTTCGAATAATGTCACTATAACTCTCATAACAAACAGGATTTTTGCCTTAAAATATGAGTGTATTTTACTAATCCATCCGTTAATGTGTTCGTCACAGAACAGCTATTTTCCACAGAACTGACTGACAGTTGTTAGCATTTTTCCCGTGGATTGGAGGTTGGAGGGCTTGGCACGGTTAAAAAGAACTCTTAAAAGAACTTTGCATTTCTTAGAGAAAGCAGATGTTGGTTATTTCCTTGAAAGGATGGTAGCCATCATGCAATAACAAAGTCTCAGCAAGTGGGAGGCAGTTGGTAAACTAAATTAAAGTAAAGGCAGCTGTATAAATAGAAAGATCTGAATAAAAATAAATTTCCCATCACTTCAGGACATTTGCAACACACAAAAGTGCATTTATTTCATAATCCTTTTGACATTTAGCAGACACTTTTGTTGGGCACTTGAGCAAGGTCCTTAACCCTCAACTTTGGATGAACATGTCTTCTCAATGCCAAAATGTTAACATATAAACAGTCGTTTATAATTTGGCATGTTGTTAAAGTAAGATTTTCTTATTGTTCCATTGCCTGTTATTAAAACAGCGCATTTCACACTCCTATAACTACAGATTCAATAATTAGTCAGATTCAACCCTCATGTTTATTCCTCCTAGTTCAATTCTTAGTAGACTGACCTTGCAACACTCACAATTCTATTCTGTTCTATTCTAAGCATGTGTTTCTGCGGATACGGATGATTCTGCAGGAGACATGGTGACCATGAGCAACTTGAGCCATTTAAATATGGCATCTGACAGCATTGTTGGTATCTGACAAGGTTGCTTTTGCAGAACCTGTGGTGAGGAAAGAACTGTTTCGTGTGGCCTTCTGTGTTGTGCTAGCTCTTCGCTGAACGTTTATATGTTCCAGCTATTAGATAGGTAGTGAATCTCTGCTTATTTGGCATTCAGGATTCATTCGCATTCATTGTCTACTGGACAGTGTGTCAGTGGGTGGGTACAAAACACTGCAGTAGCGACTGAAATGTGTTTTTGGCTTCATATTTGGGGTTTAAATGCATTTACGGCATTTATAAGCATTTTGTTTGACCATCCATAATTTGCAGTTTTTAGTTATTCACGGCTGCTCTTGGAATGTAACCGCCACATATTCACGGGGTTTACTGTATAACTTGTTCAAAGAGCAAGGATTAGTTCCTTACAAATGCACTGCATAAGCAATACGTTCTCCATTCCCATCCATTTTCTAAGAACCCTCTTGACTTCGTCTCACAGTGTATTGATTTAAGATTTGGGATGGTCTCCAAATAAAGTAAGAAAATGCTCCAATACAAATGCCTTAAGCCAGCTGATCAAAGTGTTTGTGGAAACATCAGGTCTTGATGTGGTTTTTTGGCCACTGAGAAGACAAGACACATTCATCTCCTCTATATCCTCTGTTTGTGCAAATTATCATTCGAGTTTACTTCCCAGGGTGCCAGGCCCAGGTCGTCCCACCTATTTCCCCTTTGCTTTTAAGCCAGTCAAAACAGAGCAGTCATTGCCCAGTGTCCCCACACCATCTGACCAAACATACAAAAGAGTTCTTAATCTTTTAAGTTCTCTAGCCTCACCCCTGTTCACAGTGCCGCATTGTGCAGAGCTGTAAAAAGGCAATGATTCATATCACAAAAGATCATGTATTCCTTTTTAAGGTTCTGTCATAGATTATCATCATCAGTAGCCTGACTAAATCTAAGAAGTTCTTTTCCATACTCAAGGGCATGTATAGAATTAGGTCAGTGAAGCCAAAATACAGGTGACACTGCAGCAAAAGATTATTCATTATTCTTCATTGCTGACCCTTGTGTTGTCTTGGTGAACCAAAAATGACCCGCCACTATGTGAAGAGAAAGAGAATCCTCCTAAATGAACTTTTTCCTGGAGTGACCCCAGATATTCATAAAGCTTATGCTGAGCAAGGTTGTTCCTTTAAGCCAAATAGATTTGGGGTTCAATAATTCATTCAAGCTGTTTTGCTTAGGGATTAAGTGACGAGGGGAGTACACTGGCTGTTAAGACTACACAAAGGTTATAATTCTGAGCCACACCCTAAGATAAAGTTCAGTGCTAGCTTATTAATGTAGTGATGATCTTCATCCAAGTTATAATTAAAAAAACATTCTCAGTACACTACTGATAAAGCAATTTTATTTAGTCTTTATTGGGGTGATCCACATTTTGCCCATGATTTTACCTCGTGATGGTGACACTGGTGACATTCTGGACCCACTGTGGTTTACAAGATGTAATGTAAAGCCTCCACAAGGGGACATTCATGTACAAGGTTAAGTTGTGTTTAAATACCTGTTAAATGTTGTTTATGTAATTATTATTTTTCTCTGTGACCTTTTCTTAGCTGGCGACTCACCAGAGGGTCAAACTTATCTTTTACAATGTGAATCTTTTCGGTTGCCCTTCTTAGGAATCACCCCAGCGTGGTCAACATTCATATTATCAAATATGAAAAAAACTTTTAACTTAAAACATTTTATATGATGGCTGACTAGGCACTCACAATATTCAGGTGGTATTTTAGACCTTTCTGAGATTGTCATCCATGATGCTTACAGTTGGGTGGATGTTTTCATGTAACAGTAAGATTACAGAATACATATTATTGGATCTTGGATGTGAATGTTATTTTTGTATTATTAAGGCTCAATTTACACTGATATTACACTGATACACTGTCTTACAGTCATTTTCTATACTTTAGCATGGGTCATTATGTTTTAGTGTGATCTTTTCAGAATGTTCAATATTAATTTTACAGAAATTCTACTATTTGTAGTTTATGTGACAAATTGACCTCATCCAGACTCTCTTACAAATTGACAGTGTTCTCCAGCTCAGTCAACCTGAACCTAGTATACTTGAACAGATCTTTCTCGAGAGAAAATGGATCTGTTGATTTTTGAAGGTCAAACCACCATGACAACTCCCACTGTGAATCTCATCTTACGTGTTGAAACACTTATTGAAACATGCTTGGAGAGGTGAATAGCACAAAGTTTTAATATAAAGCGCCTGACCCAATCATGCACGTCACATGGGTGTTCTTTCTTTTGGAAGAACAGTAAGATCAGATCATGTTCAAGTATTAAAAAAAACAATTACACAGGGTTTAAAACACTGCTGAAGTTACATACAATGCTGTAAAAAATGCTTTCTTTCCAAATTCTTCTATGTTTAGATACTAGTCACATATCTAAATGCTTTTAACATTAGACAAAGAAATCAAAGTAAACTTCAGATGATTCAAATATATATATATAATTTCATTTATTGAAAATGTTCTGCTCTGTATGAACATAGTGCCCAGTTCAAGAGACAATTGGGTAAATATAAAGATCTACACCCAAACATGATTAGTCTCTGACCGGTTGAATCAATAAAATGCAACCCCAAATCAGATCAAGTTTGGACAGTGTGGAAAATGTTGGAAGGACTAAATGTCCTGATGTATTGTTTCAAATGCAATCAAGTGGACCAGACAAGAGTGGAAATATCTTGGGTTCATATTGTCGGCAATGAAATAAAAGTTAATGTCTGACTTTTTTTGTTTTGTTTTATTTTCTTCATTTTCCATACTGTCCCAACCTTTATTCTGATTTGGGGATGTAGAACCTGTCCGATAATGCAAAGCAGTCAGACTTTTTCATTGGGCAAGCAAGCTGCAACCCCTGTCACATTAATTAAAAAATAACAAAATGTGATATTGAATGTGCATCAAGTAATGCAGAAAAACATTCTTAATAATATTTGTTTACACATCCATTGTCAAATTGCTCTAGTGGTTTCCAGCCAAAGTCTTTATTTCAAAATCTGCCAAAATGCATGAAAAACTTTCCAATTTGGCAACAAGGCTAACGCAACCTTTGGAGGTTCTGTGATTAAATAAGCATAATATTTGTCATATTACAAAGCACTTTTTAGAATTAGATTATTGTTAAAAGCCCATCAAAAATTTGAAAGAAAATTGATTCACAGCACTATGTATCAATATTCACTTTAAACAACAGAGGGCAATACCACTGTTCACCAAGTTGCCAATTTAGGCTTAATTCAAAATTGTTTTCAGCATTTTATACCTACCTCAGAAATGAAATGGAATTTATTATTAGCATAAATAACATAATCACAAATACAGTATTTCTATTGTATTTTTAAGAGAAATAAATAAAAGGAAACTTAGTCATAATTTGTCTTCAATTTCATTTTGTGTAAAAAACAGGAAAACATTATATTGTGAACTCGTATCACATCGTTGTGTATCGTTACATCCCTATGCTTATCATATACGTTTGAATATATACTGTTGTACATAGCTGATAAGTGGCCTCATACAAATCATTTTACAATTTAATTAAAATACTGTAAATAATTCCCTAATGTATTATTTTCAGGGTGAGCATTTGGAAGGAAAACAAAGAGTGGAGATGAAGAACAGGAACAGACAAATGGAAACTAAACATCTGCGGTATGAACACCTAATTCTGAAAGACCTTTACAAGCTCATGAATGTCAGGCCAGGGAAATGTAAATGGTTTCAAACCAAAAAAATCTCAGCTCAGTCTGAATGCTTCCTGGAGGGTTTATGTATCATTTTTTTTTTCAGGGAAAACTCCTTCCCAGACAGACTGGAAGCAAACGGATCAGGTAGAGTGTCTGACCTGCACCCCTGCTTGTTGGAGAGTGGTGATGTTTGGCAGAATGAGGAACCACAGGACCCTGCCTCATCCCATGTGACCTTCCCATCACGGCCCCATGCTGACAGCGGAAAGGAGGTGGAGGGTAATACAGATTTATAGGCCAGACATAAGGCTTGTTTAGTCTTAGCTGTTTGAAAGTGTATTCCTGGGATTTTTTTCCATTGCACTGTCATTTTGTATCAGAAACTATTTGTTTTGTATAATTGATGTTGGTCAGAAATCAGGCTTCCTTCCCCAATGGTAATTTTGTGCGGCATTTTTAGGCAGTGTAGCCTGTTATGTAAATATCTATAAGCCTCTAAATCCTCTGTGTGAGACTGAAAGGTGGTCCATCCAGACACTCCATTAATGCATGTAATAGAAATTAAGGTTACAGCTAATTAGGTTCTCTCACAGAGAATGGCCAAGTATCTGACAGAAAACGAATGATGTTTGACATTGGTTTGAGTTGCTTCCAAAATGCACGCTGGGGAAAATACTGACATGCCTTGTTTGACAGCAACTTGATTAGTATAATATTTTAAGTGTTTAAATGGAAGTCAACTCTGGAAAAACCGGCTAGCCACTTTATATCTCCTTTAACTGTTCTGTCCTTACTTGTGCACATACTTTAGACTTGCTACACAAATGGATTATATAAATGTTTACAAAGTCTGTAGTAACAGTAAAAAGAGATGTTACACAACTATATGAAAAGAACAACCAGACCAAAAAGGACCTTCACAAATCAACACTCAATTAGCAGCATTTACTAGCTATACAAGCACTGCCAAACAGCTCTCTGGGAGATTCAAAAGAAACACGAAACACCAGAATTCCAGAGAGGATAAACAGTAGATTCCTGAACTGCTGGTGCAACAGTAATCAAAACTATTTTTTGTCTTGGATAGTAATGGCTAAGAATGGAAAACATAAACAACATAAAAGCTATGAGAAGCAGTAGTCTCAAGATGACCCATATGCCTGTGACAAATACACTATGCAGCCAACAGTGAGTGTTCTGAACATCCCATTTAAAAAGCAAATGGCATTGGTGCTGCAACATGCCAGAGCTGGCAAATACACATGAATAAATACTGTTGTTCACATAGGGGTGGGATACTAAGCCAGAGATGTACTCTCTTATAGTGCAATTATGTGCATAGGTTAGCTTCATTCTTCTCTGTCAGAGTGGGAGTCGGCATTAGTGGAGAGGAAGGCAGGATTAAAATAATGTGAAATCTTGAGCTTTACATCTATAACAGCAGCCACTTCTCACATGACTTTTGAATTGGTCAAAAGAGAATTTGTATCCCTGGGCAACGATGATGGTTGGAAAGCCCCAACTGATGCTGGGGTTCATTTCAGAAAGTATTTCTATGTAAATGTTGATTTATGTGCAGGGAGACAGTCAGGTTGGTGCTGAGAAGGGCTTTCCCCAACAAGTTGCTGCAAAGTTGGAGGCACAAAAAATATTTTATATTATTGTTTTAAACCCCCCATTAGCAATTGCTGTGACAAAAATGGATGAATTCTCGATTAGAAGTGGTTTCCAAGGATGATTGCACATATGGTGCAAATGTTCCCATTTACAAGATAATATAATTGTAAAGGAATACTCTAAAAGCAAGTCTTAACAAAAATAATTTAATTCTGGTGGCAGATAAAATACTCAAAATAACTCTTTTGCTTTTTTGCATACAATGTTTCTATATTTCAGGGCACATGGTAACACCCTGGATGGGGCGCCAGTCCATCGCAGGTACCTACAGGACAATTCAGTGTCTCCAATCAACCTGGTAGCATGTCTTTGGACTGTGGGAGGACACCGGAGTACCCGGAGGAAACCCACGCAGACACAGGAGAACATGCATACTCGCCAAAGAAAGGACCCAGATCGCCCCACCCAGGGACTGAACCCTTCTCGCTATGAGGCGACAGTGCTACCCACTAAGCCACCGTGCTGCCTGTTACCTGATTTCACCAAATTAATTAAAACTTTACCTATATCCTATATCTGTTATCATTTAAATAAAATGATCAGGTTGGTAAAGGATTCCATTGTTTTATTCATCTTCTTACTGTCATAATGCCAGGATACTATTATTACCAAATACTGTTTAACCAGGTGAAAGTTCACTGGGAAATCCTTGTTTTTCATTGGTAAAATGCTTTCTACTCTCAAAACATTTTCATTCTCTTGTCAAGTGGGTGGCTGAAGTTGATTTTTCCATGAATTTGCACTGTTTATGGAGCTTGTGACACATAGCAGGGCAGGATTAATGTGCTCTTTAACGGTTGTTTGTCTCACAGATTTCAAATCATAATGATAGAAAACATTTTTGGAACTGTGGTTTATAAATCCAAGAACAACCAAGAGAAGATTTTCACAAATAGATAGAACATATACAGCTGTTGGTTATCTGGTGCTTATTATGTGATGACTGTATACGTACTGTGCGTGAGTTTCAAGA
>JAYDZG010000010.1:7166788-7177615 GCA_034509265.1 Microcambeva bendego
CAACCAGGGTGTTACCATGTGCCTTGCGCCAGTTGAAGAGCTGGGATAGGCTCCAGCACCCCTCCCCAACCCTAACTAGGATTAAAGAAAATGAACTGAACTGAACAAATTTCCATGTGTAAAACTGCTATGAACTTCACTCATCACTCCCCACCTATAACAGCCACTATTCCTCCACTTAATGTTTAAGTCAGTTATAAGAGTAGCACAAGGCTGAACACTTATTTTGGGTCATGAAGCCACGAGATATGAGACAGTTCACCTCTGTTTACCAGTGCTTCCTCACCAAACCTATCAAAAAGGGCATTGCTTTGTGCTGTTGTGAACTAGGCAGAGGCCAATTCCCAAAAATCAATCACATATTATTACCATTAAATCCTTTTTACCAACACAATATTCTATTCTATGTCGCATTGGGTCCAATTCACTGGGTGAAAGATAGGAAACACCCTGGACTGGCTGTCTGTCAGGCTGCCTACTGGCTGCCTATAACAGTGCAAACACACATACATCTCTAATTACCCTGACAGTATGTCTTTAAAATGTGGGAGGAAACCAGAGCTCCCAGAGTAAACCCATCAAGACACAGACAATCCATCCAGAACCATCTTGCTGTGAGGCACAAGTGTTACCCTAATCTTGTACTTGCATTTGCAAAAGTACTACTACTACTACTACTACTACTACTACTACTACTACTACTACTATGTTTTTGCTGCTCTCCTTTACAATCCAATGGTGGCATGCTTTACACCATGTCAGCTGACCATTTGTGAACTTGTGGGTAGCGATTGGGGCATGGAAATCTAATCCCTTGAATTTGTTAATTTTTATTTATTAATATGCAGTGTATCACAAAAGACATTTTGTAAAGCTTTGTGCTTCAGCATTTGGCATAGTGCAGCTAAGTTTAAAATATGGTGGAATAAAATTACTTACTATTATCAGGGAAGATCTATCAGAGATGTGACTGACTTGTTAGAAGTGTGGCATCTGTTTATTAAGACATTTAGTGCAATACATTGCAAATTTTTCTTTATGGTCAGGGATAAATGGTGCTTTTATTTATTTATACTCCTTTCAGCAATAAATTTTAATCGTCAGAATATTTTAGTTGTGAAGTTAGTTTGGTTAGATAACAAATTGTTTGTTGACACTAAAAGGTAAAACTTTCATGACCTAAAATGGACGAGAATTATTTTTTTTTAAATCATATTTCTTTACTTGTGGCAGTTTTTTTTAACCACATGACACACTGGAATAATTCGCTATTCAGAACAGCTGTGGTTTTTCACATAGTCATTCTGAAATGGATAACAGCTTTACATTATTTGCAAGCATGGGCCTCATAAGAAAAGAGTAGACAAGTCTGTGTCAGTAAACTACCACATCACTGCTGAGTTTAGCCTCTGTTTTTATTCTGAATGATTGTGCAGCATCATCGGGTTTCTCTCGCAGGTTTTCTCCTCTTTTTTTTGTTGTTTGTGTGGGCTGGACATGGAAACTTTTGATTCTCTAGATGGGTCGGGCCTTGCATGAGCTTGTTTCTTGTTAGCAGGACAGTTGTTTGGGCTAAAGCATTTTTGCTTTACATGAAGCACAAAGATTAGGGGTTTTACAGAACGTGTTCAAATGCAAACATGCAAACTGAGACAGTTTAAAACATTAATGTACTTTATTATTATTATTATTATTATTATTATTATTATTATTATTATTATTATTTAATCCACAGTTCCCTGTACTCTACTTAATGACTTACACCTTGACATTATATTAACTAAAACTGATTATCTCGCATATATTATTTTTGACCCGCTAAATGAAAACACGTTCAATTATTAATAAAGTCTACCAAACTGCAACCTAAAAAAATGTGAATTGTCTCTCCTACCTAAATCCAGAAAATAAGTTAATACAGTTAATAAACAAATAAATGAAGATGACAGTTACTAGATGAAAGACCACATGGCTTATTTTGGGGGTTTATATAAAGCAATTTTACAATGTCTTGGTTGAGCAGAAGCAACTCAAATCTCAGTGAAACCTCAAGACAACAATTTGGTAAGCTTTCAATTTTTAATTATTCAAACATTAGCAATAATCATGATTCGAATAAGCTAATTCTACAAATAATTGTAAAAAAAAAAAAAAAAACGTCACCATCCTGTCAGTCATAAACACACATTATTCTAATCAAACTAAATCCAATCAAGGTATCTAATACATTTGCTTCATATTGTTTAGTGAGGTTTGTGTTTTATATGCAGCCGTACTTGCATTACTTATTTCTACTTCTTGCAATATAACATTAAATAAACAAAATAAAAACTTTAAAATACGATTTAAGACATGATTTAAGCTTACTAATGTGTCATCAATACTAATCAGTCAATAAAATGATTGTATGATTTTAGAAAGTGTTTAAGAAGAATGGTAATCTGTTTAATCTTATTTCACACTTTACCATCCAACAAACAGAACACATAATGTTTCCATGTGTGCATCATAAATCCTAGTAACTATCATTTCAATCATTACAGATTTTCTCACATCTGACACCATGAAAAAGAAAGTGCACTGTGGGTTGACCCCATTTTCACCAGATATAGATAACATCACAATTAAGATTTTTTTTTCACGCAAACCCAACTGACATTTACAGTGTAATAACTTGCAGTGATATGTACCCGTAAAACAAAGATAGCATCAAATATGAAACGAGCTAGGATGTTTGTTTGCTGACACATATAAATTTGACACAAATAAAGATCATAGCAGGTAAAGTCACCATTCTGCAAGATTAGCTATGCCAAAAACAACAAATGAAAGAAATAAATGTTGGAAGTTTTGAAAGAATGGAATGCACTGGTAGCTAAAGATTCTGGGAATCTTTAACTGAAGCTTGGTTGAAACCTGTGGTTAGCTGTGTCAGTAAGTAACCGATTAATGCTGGACGCTTTCCAGTTAGATGATTCCACTGTAGGTGTTTGAAGATTTAAGAGATTTGTGGCATATCATAGTACATTCCTGTGGAAAACTCTAAGCTTTCATGTGTCAGTAAGTTCCTATTACGCCAAACGAATGACCTGGAAATGGAGACAATGTGCCTGACAAACACAAAGAAAAATACACCAGCCTATATTGGTATTATTGGGCTATACATCTTTGGGAATAAAATCTTTAAATGAAAAGTAAGAAAACAAATACTTCACTGGAGTACAGAGGTATTGTAGAATTTTCCAACGTCTATTCATCAATACAGTGTATTGAATTAACCTGAGTTTTTTTTTTTATTATTGTGGGAGGACCCGGGGAGAACATGCAAAGTCCACACAGAAAGGACTCTCGTCTGTGAGCCGCACCACCATTGAAGTTACTTCCACACATTTCATTAATTTGCAAGTGCGACCTAATTAAAGTCTTTGTGCACTATACAGACAATTGTTATTATCATTGAATAACCTGTAGTCTCAGTCCAAGGGTGCATTTTCTGCATATTTAAAATGTTTCATTTTAAAATAGTAAAGTTATTATAAAGTCAAAACAGTATAAATGTGCACAACACTGGTCTGGAACTTCATTCAGAATTGCAAAATAATATCAACAATGTGCATGAATCACCAGGGGATTCCCCTCTACAACCACAACACGTCCTGAACATTTCCTCATACTCTCCACGTCTTCCCAGGATTAAGGTTTTCTACCACTGAATAGTAGCTGTATATACAGTTGAAGTCATAAGATCAGTTCAGTTCAGCTCATTTTCTTAAACCGTATCCTAATTAGGGTCGAGTAGGGGTGCTGGAGCCTATCCCAGTTCCTCAACAGGTGCAGGGCACATGGTAACACCCTGGATGGGGCGCCAGTCCATCGCAGCATATGATTTAGTCACATGTCAATTCATGATATTTAAGACTAATTGGTAAGTATACATGTCCTAAGGCAGTAAGGACCAGTGTTATATTTGCTTTTGCTTTTATCTCTTTAATCCCATTCATCTGAACCCAGTGGTTAATATTTAGTAGGATAATCTTAATACTTTTTCCACTATATGTACCAGTTTATTTTTTGTTTCATCAAAATTAGAATTTTTGTCCCATGTGCAGTTACAAACCTTTGTCATGTTTATATAGGACAGATTTTAATGTTAACTTACTTGGTTCTTCCAGCATCTTCACGTGGTCATTTGCCGTTCTTGGAATGGTTAGGTGTTTTACCATCTAATGTACACAGTAACATGAAATAATTAAGTAAATCTCAGTCGTAGTAATTCCAGACATCTCAATCTATATTCTATGAGCATTTCTTCAGATAAAACTTTTGTAACCCTGTAGAAGTTTGTAACAATCCCTGCTTTTTATTACCTGTGGTATGATCAGCATTGCCAATTCAAAGATTCCATTCTGGCTTAATGCACAACTTAACTTGCTAGCTGATTTCTTGGGATGCTATTTCCCCCCTCCATACAAAATGATCATTATGGCAAAATATTTACATGATTGTTCAGTCAAAAAAGTAAAATAAAACCTAAGCAAAATTAGAAAAGCATACATGATTGCTATTAAGAGTAAGATTATTAACTAGACACAAATATAATGTACTAGTTTGCTTCCTTAACCACTAACCCACAATTTGAATGATTTAAACTAAAATATGTCTAACTAAATATCAGAAGTGTTCAGTTTAGTTAATTTTCCCAAACCACTCATCCCAATCAGGGTCGGATAGGGGCGCCGGCACTTTTACTGTTTTAATCATTCAGTCATTAAATAAAGTTATGTATCAAATAATTATCTAGACAGGCAGGAGATGCAGGCCCCTCACAATAGTATGTTCAGATGCGAATACGAAAGCATGATGCTTTAAATGAACACAGATGTGATTCAGCAGTCCAGTCAGAACACTGACCTGAACCTATCTGTACCAAACCCTCAAATGTTCTTCAACTAACTTGACAGGTCTGGCAAAGAAACTGTGAAGAGAAATGAGCCGAAACGCCATTGCATCTTGCCAAATCCATCGAAACTAATCCAAAATCACTACAGCCTGTAATACCTGCCAATGGTGGCTAGATGAGCCAATCGAGTCAGCAGTCAACAAGTCGGAACTAGTCATGGCTGTCTCAGCTTGATGAATGACAAGAATTAGAAGTGTGCTGTCCAAGGTACTGAAGCATGTGGGCACACTACCAGAGGTCACTATGGGGGCATTTTCATTAGCTTCATTTGTTTTTCACCCACAAATCTTACCTTGGTATCCAGCAAACACTAACAATTAAAATGTGGCCAGCAAAAAGGAATGCATGAGCATGCGATCACATCCAGAGCCTTTTCTTCTTCGCACCACAGAATTTCATAATGGTCTGGTATCTGCTGACAAGAACACTTTTTGGTACATACATTCAGGCATGCTTCTAACTTAATGCACATGAGTGAATCCTTTCGTCAGCTCTCTTTAGGGGTCACAGAAGTGGATACACATTATTGCTTTAACTTATATGCCTGATGCCCTTCCTGATGCAACTCCCCTATTTACCCAGGCTTTGCATTAGATTGTGCATCCAAGTGGCTAGGGTCGCATCCATTCCGAACTGGGGGGAACCTGGGCAAACAGGCTCAGAAAACTCTTGTTTTCTTGCCCGAACATATTGGTGGTAGAACTTGCACAACTTTGTCTAACATGGCAGCTACTAAATGCTGTGTCCTTCATCGTCATTTTGGCTGGAAGTGTGAGCACTTGATGCATCAGTCTCTCTTGATTGTCCAGCACTGTGTAAGAGTTCATTTGCTCCAGGTGGAAGTTTTTCTATAAATCAAGGTTTCTCCCTTCTGCATGTGCTAGCACTTTTGACTGACATGCCATTTTTGTGAGAGGATCCTGATCCTAAGTCTGTTATGCATTGGGTATGCCAGTTGGCGAGGTAAAGGTTAAACCTTTAAACAATCACATGCCAAGAGCAGTTTACAGGACCAATGCATTGTTCAAATCACATCATCTAAATTTCAACAGAAACCAAACAAGGAAGTTTAGTCAAATATAGAAAAGTATTTTATTAGCTAGAATACTATAAATAAAATACAAACATAACATTATATATATGAACAAATCTAAAATTTATGAAATTTAACTGTAAGCTGAACAATAAATTTGTTTCTAAATGAGAATTTGTGCACAGAATTGTCAAATATGCGATACATAAATACAAAGTTTCTTAACTGAGAAACCACTCAAAATAAGATTTAAGAAGGAGCCCTGTGCATCCCATCGATGGAAAAGCGACGACCAAACTACAGTCCACGCCAGTCATCAAACAAACAAAAAAAATCATTGGAAAGAATGGAGTCAGCAGACAAACATACTGTACAGACGTTTAGAATAAGACAGAACATTTTACAAATGTCTCTCTTTTCCATCATAAAAAATAAATAAATACATTTAGTGCATTTTCTCATTCCCTCAAAATGAGTCAAATGAAAAAGAACTCTTTAAATTAGCAAATACCAAACTCAGTTCGGTAAAATGTGTTACTGTCGATCTTATCTGTTCTCACAATGACTAAGACAGTCCAGCTATCTTGATTTCATTCCGTTTTGTTCAAAGTAATTTAGCACAACTGCATAGTTCCCATTTAAACTAAACAATACTGCACAACAGTGAATTCAGATTAAGAACTATTTCTTCGTATCTCGTTTGAATCTTTTTTTTTACTCTAAAGTTGTGAAATCAGTGCCAAACCAGCTCTAGTAGTTTAATTTTCATTAGAAAAAAAGAAAACAGAACACTGTTGGATGCAAAATTTAGCCCATTTGCTGAATTATGCCAAGTTCATACTACATGACTTTCAAGTTGGTCAGATCACTGGACATCTCTAGAATTCAGGAGTCTTTTCGATTGTTGTGGTTTTCACACTACACGTCTGATCAGTGATTAAGATTACAGATCTCCCAAACCTTGCCCGTTTATATTAAAGAAAAGACAAAGTGACGAGGGGGTTAATTATATACTGCACGCCAACAATCAGCGATCGATCGAAGGTGTTTGTGCACTGATGAAGAGGAAAATTAACTGCCATTAATTCAATCTGAGTGAATTTGGATGCTCAAAAAGCACATATCGTTCTGTAGTGAGTTGGACATTAATGTTTTTTTTTTTTTTTTTTGGCAATGCAACGTTGGCATGTTTTATGGACAATGATAAGGTCAATAGCTAATGGCTTCTATCAGAATACATTAGTTTTACAGTATATCAAGTCCCTGTCTCCGTGTTCTCATTGGCTCATTGCCAGTCGCCCCATTGGTCCAGATACAGTCTGCAATCACTCAGCAACTGAACTAGAGTTTACTCCGAGTGGCAAATGTAGTGTGAACAAGGCATCATACATTGTGTTAACTTAGAAATGAATAAACACAAGCTCTGCAGCATTTGTTTGTACTTTATAATTAATAAACAGATAGATAGTAATTGTGGCATGTGCAAATGTTTGGACGCAAAATTTGGTAGGAAGTTCTTAAGCAGATACCAAAGCCAGCAAATGCATTTAGTAACCAGACGTGAATCTCCGTATTCTTGTTTTGTTCTTCTAGAACACTTACAGTTCTATAATATTCATGGGTGTCTTAAATAGAGAAAATATTAAGGATAACCCACTAATGTTTTCCCCCCCATTTTGATTAAACCAGTAGAATCTAGTGAGCTATGACACAACCGGAATTCATAAAAGATTCATTCTAATAGATCCAAACTAACATCATGAAGGGGTTCTTTTACTCAACTGCTTGATCAGGTATGTGCACTTCTTGAATCGAACTTTGACTCTAGCATGGTGTCAGAGGAAGGCTTGGTGACTTGTAATGTAAGTCCCGATTTCAATATTCACCAACATGATAAAATATTTGGTAACTGGTGATTGAGTAGCATAGTGGTAAATTAAGCTAGCCCACTACTGTTGGGATCCAGTATTCAAGTAAGCAGCAGTAGTGGCCAGCCTGGCATCTACGTACAGACATAATCAGCTCCGTTTTGATCAATGTAAAGCGTATATATGAAATAAATGAAACATTTCAGATTCTCAGTGGATAAAAGAGCTAACAAGAGAGACACAAAGGTTGGACTTTTATTCTGCCATGGTCAGCTGACAATTTACAATGGCCTACAATTCCGGACCGGTCTTAAATGAACACAAACATAGATTTAGAAAGGATTTCCAAACATTCACAGCATGCCACAATTATATTCTGCATTTCTTTTGTATATATCGAATGGCTCTGTCTGAAAACCGAGTGAGTTTGTTTTACTTGGCAGTTTAAACTGAGAGTCGAATGTGCCCTAAACTATGAAAAAATGAATTCATGTTGAACAAAAACAAGTCAGGATTCAGTGATTCAAAATAGAAGTGCTCAGTGGTTCTCGGTCATGTTGAAAATGTTCTTAAGATGATAAAATGTGCATAAACCAGTTCAGTAGCAAAAATATATATATGTACAAACACACACAAGTCAGTTGCTCACTTTGAAAGCACCGAAGTACGTCCCCTCCGGGTCTGGATCCAACAGCCACGAATTGGACACGTTGACGAACAGGCCGTCGCTTTGACTTAACCGGACGGTCCTTCCTTGTTCGACGCAGTACATGTTGTAGCTGGTGTTATTCCACTGCAGCGTTCCGCCGCTCTTTGAAAACCGTACGGGTTTGATTTTGGTCTGGGTGTGCATCTCGTGGTAAATGTACTGAATGAGCTGGACGTTGCTTACATCCTGGATCTTGGTGGCGTGATCGGGGGCGTAACGGAAGCACGTCTTGGCGTACACGTTGTACAGGCCTTGTTCTTCCACCACCAGTCGTCCGTCATGGTACTTGATCTTCGTCAGCGCTCCTCGGCGGGGGTCCCATTGGATGGTGGTCAGCACGAGGGGGTCGGCTGCGGGGTTAATTAGAAGGTTAGCTTTTAGTATCAGGCTGGTAAAAAAGAAATGACTGAGATGATATAAAAAGGAATGATAGTGATGGCTTACTGCTTGAAAAGTCGAGAGGGACTTTGACTGAAAGATGAGCAGCTGGTGTTTGATCTTTTTTTCGGAATCGGTCTTTCCTCTTGACGTCTCGAAGCGCACCGGCGATGACTGGTTCTGGGTGGACTTCCTGAACAAAGAGTATAAAACCCAGATTGATTTTTGGAAAAATAATTACAACTGTATTTAAAATCAGAATATTTGTTGAATCGGTTTCTGTTTTGAAAATTGCTTCATCCTGCTTAGGATCATGGTGGATCCGATTTATTGGATGAAGGGCACCTCACACACACACTGGCAATTTCAAGTAGCTCCAATTAGCGTAACTGAATGTCTTTGACAAATGTCCTATATGTTGGTGTTCCTGTACTCTCTGGATTCCTCTGGATCTCACTCAGTCAGAGAATCAAAACCAGGCCCTTGTTTACCAAGACTGCGTTTCCGAAGCACCCCTAAATCTTCTCTGATATCATAGTGACAGCTGTTTTTTCTTCTTCTTTCGGCTGCTCCCATTAGGCGTCGCCACAGTTTATCACGCATTATTGATTGCCAGAATGCTCTTCCTGGTGCAACCCTACCTATTTATCCAGGTTTGGGACCAGAACTACAATGCCCTACTTTATGTATCCTAACTAGGTACCTGTAGGATGATTCTGACATGTCAAGAACATGCAAAGTCTGAAAGGATTCCCTACCTGGGTATCAAACCCAGTACATTCTTGCTGTAAGCTGACAGTGCTACCCACTTATAATGGTCAGCCATTGTAAGGCTCCCTGAATCAGACCTGGCTGAAGGTCTTGCTTGAGGACTTGGTGGCTGTATAGAAGAGCTTAGATTTAAACCGTCAGTCTTCTAACTATAAGTTCACTATGCTGAGACTGTTATAAAATATGATGGTTTAAATGATGATGAGTAGATTAAAGATAAAGATTTTCATGTCAGGAATCTAATGCTGAAATGAGCGGTTTTGATTTCTCTCCTAATGTTACATCACAATGGGGGAAATTTCCATAATTTTCCATAGAAGCAACCTGGCCCCACCCCTCCACACCCACCAAATAAGTTGAATATCCGCCATTTTGGTGTACGGGTTTTGCATCTGTACGAGATTTTGCATTAAGCAGGATTTTCAGTTTGTTCATACAGAACAGCTTTTATTTTAAGATCCTACAACCGACAGGAAGTTTTGAATATCGGTCTGCGTTCCTCTGACAGTTCTCTCACCAATGTTCGACTAGCTAAAGCAAACACCGCATTGACTTTCGTTACCCAGCATTCTGTGGTCTTGAACAAAATGGACGCGATACGACTGCGCATCACACACAGTGAGAGACTTGTGGACTGTGTATGTCATGATTTTACGGAAACATGACTAAATGATGGCGTACCAGACAAATATGAAGCTAACCGGACACAACATATTCAGGGCAGATTGAACAGTGGACGAAACCCCCTCCCAACGGGTTGCCAAGTAATGAGAGACACGTTGCCGGGAACACCATGTATACAAAACCACTAGTTGTTGTGTTTGTGCTTATACAAAACGTGAAATGAATACAACCGATGATCAGATAACATTTCACCTGCAGCCTGTTTGGTCAGACTCAAACGCACATCAAATTCTGATTCTGTAAACACTGGACTCTCGCTTCAGTCGCGAATCAGAGCCGTGATGTTATTCCCGATTACGGTCAAGTTTGTTGAATATGAAACTTAACGGCCTATATAAGGGCTTTAAAAAACACATGTAACATACTTCATATAGGAACTCCAACAAATGGTGAATATGAAACTAGCTTAACTATCTGCGTGAAA
>JAYDZG010000010.1:7210057-7220757 GCA_034509265.1 Microcambeva bendego
TGTAAAAGTAACATGAGGAAGAATGACTGGACTGTGCATCTGTGTTCTTGTGAAACGATAGCTTCCTACTGCTGCCCAGATCAGATGTGTCACACATTCCAACAGGGACAGTGGTAGACTTATAGTTAGACCTTTAGATTATCACTTAAAAGGTTGAGAGTTTGAATCACAGCTTTGCCATGCAGCCAGTTTTGCCCTTGAACAAGTCCCTTAACTCAAGCTGGGATTTGTGGAGAAATGTGTGGGGTTACGTTCCTATTTCAGCCACAAATGTTTTTTTTCACAATTTGTGAATTTTGAATGCAGTCATAAAAATGCCTGTGAATGTCTATTTTAAAATAAGCCCATGAAACACTGCTGGAGATTAGTCACATGGCAGCAGTCGATCAGCAGCAAGAATAAATAGCTTGGATTGGCTACTTTCAAAGCTCCCGCCTCTGAGAACAGGAGTATTTTTACAGTTTTTACATTCGTCGCTGTCCAATGAAAAACACGCATCTTCAAAAAACCTAACTTTTCAATAGAGGAAAAAGACAGATGCTAACCGACGCCAACAGTGTTAACAAACCACAAAGGATGCGATTTAGATATAACCCAGAACATTTACCACTTCACATCTAATGATAAACAAAGATTTCTTGCCTGAGAAAGACTTAAGTTCACTCAAAACATAACCTTAACTGGTTAGTTTTTGGTAAGTTTGATGGCAGATAGCTGACTACTTAATATGCATGCAAACTAAAAATAAACATGTTGTAAGAAACACTTATATAAACACGAACTCATCATGCATTTTAGAAACCAAAGTGCTGATTTTGTAAAGAATCAGAAATTCTTATCTTGAAGCCTTGCACTACTGATGCAGCAAACTCAGCAAAGTTTCCCTCCTTTAGCTCAACTTTACTCAAACGTACGTTTACAAACGTAGCATGACAGAACATGGACACTTGTATTACCAAAGCTTAGTTCCATATTTAGGAAGTAGAATTACAAAATAAAGTAAGCATGAGAATAATCCAAGCCTTCCCTTCATGAACACACTACCGGAGAAGAAGGGGGAGGAGATCCGAGTTTGATGCGCAGCTCCAGCAGCCAATGGAGACACTCGTTACAGATGGGTGGGATATTTTTTTTCATCTTTTCATTGGTCGTTTTTGATATTCACTTATCAACAGACCGAGAATTAAACAAATCTATTAATGTAAAAAAGTGAAAACTGCTAAAAATGGAGATACGTGTTTTTCATCAGACAGCGGCAATATTTAAATTTTAAAATAAACTTTTACGAAAAAAAAGAAAAACTGTGAATAATCTTGTAGGGGTTTCCATGAACTATTATTAGTTCTAAAGAAAAATCAGTGGACAACTGAGGCCGCAAACTCTGAAGCATGTCTTTGCGGAGGGTGTACTGTACTGCACACATTAATATATGAAAAAAACGAGACATTCTATTCCTTCCATCAATCAATTCACCCACATCCATCCATCCGTACTCACTTCCCTAAATCCTTCCAATATTGAGTGTCGAAGAGTGGCAGCCAACCTAACTGAATAAAACTGCTGTAAATCTAATGTCTAATCTAATGTCACGTGTATGCTTTAATTGACATTCTTTGTAACTAGGAGGGGTTGGTAACCTTCGTCTGGGCACGTCAAATGTGATGATGGGTTGATTGGGTTAAAACATGCATGTCACTGTACTTGAACGATATTTTCCTAGATGATGATTACCATGAGAGGAAAACAATCAGGCCTCATAATAACCTAGGGGCTGATAAAAGGCCTTAATGTAACATGTACACGTGTACAAGCCTTGCTCACGGCAGCCCCACTAATCCTGGGGTCCATGGTTCAAATCCCCAGTCGGGCATCAACATTCAGACTGGCTGTGTGTGGGGCGATAGGAGAGGGGTGGATTAGACTCCTTTAGTGAGAAACCAGACTCACTGCAACATGTAGCAGGATAATTTCAGTGTTAAAACATTTATGCTCCTTCATATAAATAGAAAACATTGTAGTTCACAGTAAGAAGAGACACTGGACATTTGTAGTGCTGGTCCAACACACAGATAAATTTTGAGGGTTGGGTCAGAAAGGACATCCGGTGTAAAATCTATGCCAAGTCAACAATGTGGATCATGATCTGCTGTGGAGACCCCTAACGGGAGCAGCCAAAAGAAGGAGAAGTGAGAAGTGGTGAGGACGAGCGGAGTGGTCAGGTCTGAGAGAGCTTAAAGTCTTTAAGGAGGTCTGATTTCAACCAAAGAAGCTTTAAGGAGAAGAAAATTTCCATGTGATGTGCATCAGTGGCTACACGTTCAACCAAAACATTTGTTGCTGAAGGTATTAAAATGTTACGACGCTGAGAAAATGCAACACAAAGGAAGGTATTTTACAAAAAGTGCGAAAAGTATCAATTATTGCTTTAAGCTTTATTAGACAAAGCGGCCCAAATATTTTCGGGGCTAAAAGACTTTTTTTCCTGACACGTGCCGTTTTTAATGAATTATGGACTAAAGCATGTGTGTGCACGAGTCCCATCATTTCTTCAGGGAGATGCACAGCAGGCAGACAGAAGGGGACGGCAGGTCCAAACTGGTCGAAACCCCCCTGACCTAAAACAACATGTTCGAATAAACAACCCTGCTTTAACATTTGAAGTTTTTGGTACTGCAGTTTTACTGCAATTATAAGAATCTAGTCGTTGGGATGGGAAGGGCGACCTTTATGGGGAGTGTATAGTAAAGTGCGGTCTGTGCGGGAGAGTTTGTGGTGGAGTGTGTAATTACTGACCGAGTTATGGAGTAGAGGCCGTTGTGGTTCAGTCTAAGTTCAGGAGATTGTAGGCCACCACTTCTGTGTAACTCAAAAAGATACATTCTGTTTTTAAGAAGGTGTATGGTTAAAAAAGAAAACAAACAGAAAGTCAAATTAGGATCTAAAAAGTCCCACTTTCGATAATTACGGCTTTGATGTGTTACTGTTATTAAGTTATTGATAAAGCAGTTGAAATGAAAGCAAACTGTCGCCTCACAGAAAGAAGGTCCTGGGTTTGATACCCAGATGGGGTGATCTGGGTCCTTTCTTTGTGGATTTTACATGTTCTCCTTATGTCTGTGAGGGTTTCCAGTCCAAAAACATGTAGTCAGGTCAACTGGAAACACAGAACTGTCCTATGTGCCATTCTCAAGCCCAGATAAATAGGACGGTGTGTCTGGAAGGGCATCCGGCGCAAAAACCATGGTCAGTAAGTCAGCAATTCGGATCATGATCAGCTGTGCCGACCCCAAAACTGACTCATATTTCACTGGGAACATAGGACACAGAGTAGTAAAGTTATTTGTGTCACTTCACAGACCCTAAATATAGTGGAACTGCAGAAGTACTGGAATTTAGCTCAACATTGTTTTCACTAGTATGTTTTACATGATGTTCAGTTCACAGGTCCTTTCCGTGTGGAGATTGCATGCCCTCCTTGAATGCCCCTCCATCTGCATGGGTCACCTCCAGGAGCTCTGGTTTCCTCCCACAGTCCAAAAACACGTTGGATGATTTGAAGATATTTATTATTTATTAGGATTTTACATTCATGACAGGACAAGATTCATCAGTTCGTCTTTTAAAGTCACATATAGTATCTCCAATTCACCTAACTTGCATGTCTTTGGTCTGTTGGGGGGGAAGCGGAGATCCTGGTGGAAACATGGAGAGAACATGCGAAATACCCATGCACATATAAAGGACCCAGAGTAATCCACCTGGATATCAAACCCTGCAGGAACTGGAAATTAGGGCTGCTAGATGGCACACAGTTGATCAGGCTGACAAGTTGGCTAGGCCACCCCATAATAATCAGCCCCAAATTCTACTGCTCCTGTTTTACTTACAGAGGACTAAGGATCCTTCTTCATGTTGGCGCTGCTTCAGAAATGAAGAAATCACTTTCCCCCCTCCACTATATTTGTGTTACCACAACAACCCTAATACATTTCTAAGATTGTGTAGAGCGCGTAAAGAACATTTACAAAGAATGTGTCGTACGCCAAAACAACATATATCAATTTTACTATTACAGTTATTACAGGAAAACTAAAAAAACCATAACACCCCCCACACCCACACACTAGTTTACTTTCATGGAAACAGTAAAACCACCCACCAACTACGCTTCAATCTTTTCTTCACTCTACAGAGCAGGTTTGTCTGTATAGCAGCTATCATTTAACCTCGATTTCAAACGCTCAGCATCTACCTAACTTCGTTTCACTTGTTGTTTTACCGTTTGGCAACATTACATTTAATACATTTTATCATCAAGTGCATTTAATGAAATATTTGTAATTGTTAATGAATTTCCTTCAGAAGACGGGAAACATCCGATCGTAAAGTGTTAGCTACCTTTTCCATTTCCTTTCATTTTTAGTCATAGAAAAATATATTTACAGACATGTCAATGATGCTACGCTAATACTTCCGCATCAGGATCTTACATGCTTAGTGCCATCCTGAAATAATACAATTTAAAAACACAAGGCGTAATGATTGAAGTAAAAAAAGAAAAAAAAGTTAAGCTGTATATCAGTTCCATGTCACTGTGACGTTTCTGAGACTAGTCTCTGGTGTACGTGTTGAAATAAATCATTGATCTTAGTGTATTTTTGAGTCTGCAAAGTGCATCATCAGCAGTGATAAGAGACGCTGAGAGGAGAGATGATTCGGCTGGCTGGTCCCGACAATACGTTCACTATCCCCCCGGACAGAGATGATCTAGTGTTCCGTTTTGCTCTGGGGAATCCCCTATGCTGAGCAATACTTATCACTGAGTGCTCTGTCTGCTGCTCTAACACTCAGGCTAAGGGCGTAGATGCGGAACCGTGATCGTGCAAATGATAGCATATTATGTTGATATGAAATATTAAATGACTGAAAGAGGGAAAAAAAAGAAAAAGAAAATGCCATCAGGCATGCAAAGTTCAACACACAAACACACACACACCTGACCGCTTCCACTGGCCAGACCTTTAACTTTACCTTATCTTTATCTTTGCACACTGATGTGAATATGATCGACCTTGACACAGTGCCGATAGCGCTCGCTCATTGTTAGCAGGCTGAGTGTGGACTATGGGTGTTCCAGGAGCCAGTGGAAGAGAGACCTGCGGTCCCGGACTGGATTCTCAGCGTGTCCTTCTTCCTCAGACGGACACTCCTCACAGTATCTGAGCAGAGCCTGAAGGAGTTCACCAACCCTCCACTGTCTCTCTCTGAGCCTCTGAGCTAGACGCAAGAACTGCAAGCAAATGATAAGGGGGATTTTTAGAAGACATTTCTTCAGACATTTCTAGGGATGTAATGATGAAACTATCAAAAATAATGGATTCATTTTTTGTGTTACAAAAATATAGCCCCCTGCTGTTTAAAGTGAATCATCTATATGAATCGATTCCCCAAATGAACCGATTCTTTCTGAATAGTTACATCCCTAGACATCATATTAATTAGGCTGAGATAAGTCACTGGCAAACAAAGGTGCACTGATAAAAGTCCCCATCATGGCAGTGTTTTCGTATTGCCATGCACCTTGTGTATTTCAGAGTCCAGTCTGGGATTCAAACCAAATGTTACCAGTAGTCTTTCTATTTATATGACGAGCAAAACCAATAAGTACTTACACAAGGGATGTTTGATGGCATTTCTTTGGCCATGTATATTAGGAAGAAGGACTTTCAATTCAACAAAAACAAAATCTGACTTCTTCAATATATTTTCCAGAGTTTTAGTTTTTTTTTCCGAACTACACTGATTTTCTTGCTATTTTAAAAGTCATTAACAGCATAATGAGAAAAGAACATGTGAAATGTGATATGCATTGGGGAGGCTGGGTTAGGTCAATAAGTTCAGGCACCGCACAAAATAAAATAGTGTCAGAACCTCTGATTCTGGAGTCTATAATTTTATCAACACGTTGCGGTTCAGTTGCAAGAAAAGGTTTGTAAACCATTCAGAACTATTATCTTCTACACAGATATTGCTAATAACACACTAACAATTATTAGCATTAAAGCAATAAACGCTATGACCTTTTTCGATTCCATTTAATTTGGTGCATTTGGATAAAATGATTTTCTTACTTGACTTACTCTGATCAGAGGAAAGTTTACAGGCATTTTTCATTGTATTATTCTACAGGAGCCCCCAAGTCTCATTCTTCCAGACTAAACTATGTTTTTTGGAGTGATGGAGGGATGGATGGATGGATAAGTAGGTGGGGTGGATGGATGGATAGATGGGTGAAAGGGTTTGTGGGTGGAATGAATGGATTATTTATGAGGGGACAATTAATGGATGGGTGCAGGGATGAGTAGGTGAGCTGGGTGCATGGAGGGATGAGTAGATGGTGGAAGGGGCCGATGGATGGGTAGGTGGGTGGGGTGAATGGATAGATAGAAAGTAGATAATTGCATGAATGAATAGAAAAGTGGGTTGGATGAATGAATAGATAGATGGGTGATTGAGGTAAATGGTTTGGTTGGAAGAGTAGGTGGGGTAGATGCATGGATGGATGGGAAAAACAGGTTGGTAAGTGAGGTGGGTGGATGAATAAATGGATGGTTGGATGGAGTAAAGAGATAAGTGGGCTGGCTGGGAGTAATGCATGCATGGATGGATGGGTGAGTGGTTGGGTGGATACACTAGGATTGAATGGATGTATGGAGGATTGATGTGTATATATGAGTGGGGTGGATACAGGAACCAGCATCACTGAAAGGGTATGATATATAAGAACTGGATATTATCAGTCTGTATATCATCAGTGTATTGTCAGTCTAACCTGTTGCTGTTCTCGTTCAGACTGCAAGCTCAGCTGCATGACTGGTAGTTCGGCAATGGAGGCTGCTATCCACTGCAGCACTGTTCTCAGCTGGGGATCTGGACCCTGCCCACACACATCTGTATTAAAGAACAGCAAAGCCCCTTCGGCGTGGCCTCTCTCAACTCGCACAGTTCCTGCCAGAGCAAACACACACACACAAAAAAAGTTATTAAACACACACAAAACCTACCATCATGGCAATCACTGCAGATAACCTCTCTTTTAGCAAGCTCATAACCTAAACTGATTTTTCCACAGTCTTTTGGCAACCGGAGCCAGGTGACCGGGTCTGAAATGATCTACAGACTCGCACACCTTCAGTTAGAAGAGACATGGATATGAAAATACAGAGCTGCAGTTTGGACAAAACAGTGGAACACTCGTCCTGCCAAGTCTGAGCGTTCTGAAAAATGATGGTGTGACTGCGAGTACAAACACCGCACTGCACCATGTACCTTTCCTGAAAGGTCTAACCATGAGAAAAAAAGAAGGCATTACCACCCAAGTTGTCCTTGGCCTCAGCCTCCTTCTCCTCTGTGTAGTCACTACAGAAGGGGAAAAATCAACAGTGTGAGAAAGCAGAAAATAAAGGTAATCTGTATGGCAGAGCCATGAGAGAAAGAAAAGGTCAGAAACAACATGCAAGAGGGTCACCCAGAGCCAAAATATAAAGTAGACACACAATTTCCAGGATCCCTGCTTCTCAGATTGACCTGTTCCACTGTCTTCTTCCAGTATTTTAAAGTGAACATTTTTATTCAATATTTTTATGCACTGGTCCTTTAACAATTCTTCAGCTGAAATGTCTTCAAGTGTGGGAAAAACCTAGCCGTTTAGGATAATCACATTTTATGGACCAATGCTCCTAAAGGGCTGGGTGTTATATAGCAAATACCAAAATATTTGATATTACTTTGTACAACATTGAAAACGACCATATTCATTAAACCCAGTAGGCCAAGGACACGCAGGTTTACCATTTGAGAGTATTTAAAACAGACCATGAAAGTGCAGTAAAGAGTCAGAAATGCCTCTTTTCAAATGAATTATTCATTTTAATCGAATCAGGGATCTATGTTCTTATCTATGATGAAGAGTTATTCGGTTTGCTCACTCAATTTCATTATGTCATGTGGAAAAACTCCATCAATCAGTTCATTTGTTCAAGAAATCCAATCATGGTTCAATCCTTGAAGAACAGCTTAAACCAATCAGAGCTTCTGAAGTTACATTTTGGATGCAATTTCGATCTCTCTTTATTGGTTGTCGTCTAGGTGACAATAGTGAATCAATTATCTGTTTCAGCTTTTAAAAGCCGAGAGAATACATGATCTAAACACAGGCGAAATAGATTCATATATTGTGGAAGTATTCTGGAAAAATACCAGACGGTATCCAAGAAGAAAAACAATATATCCCTAATTGATATTTTTCTGGATTCGTTTATACTGATTCACTTGAAGTAAAACAGACATTATAAATGTGATAGTTTCTGCTGTTGAGATGAATACAAACACAGCTTTATAAGAATTCAAAATAAACACTGTAATTAGTCTGAAATTATCATAACTACATATATCTGTATGCACTTATATAAAACTACAAACAAAATGAGCTAAAATGTGCACAGTGGTTGCCATATGTGCAGTTTAAGTTTGCATTATGTCATACAGTTTATCAGATTGAATAATGTAAATGTAAGTCGCTTTGGATAATAGCATCTGCTAAATGCTGAAAATGGACAAGCATATGGAAATATGATTTTAAGTTATATCGCCCAGCCCTATTGCCCCCCACTCCCCTCTAATCTGTAAAATCAAGCTTCCTCTGTAACTCCAACTGGGACTGGGTCAAGACAATGGATTGGGACCCCTCTAAATTCAACTGTACCTGGTGTATTGCTTTCAGATCCATCTATTCAACATTTTTTGTACAGTAATAGATGATGACATTTTCCCAGTGGAACAGAAACCCTATGAGAAGCAGGAGCCAGAAGAGCCTGACATCACTCAGCCATGCAGCATACAGCAAAAACATTTAACTTTTTTTCTTTTGGGAAGGGAGGGTGCATGACTTCACAAAGAGCTTCCAAAGAACTCCGCAACCTATTCTACACCCACTATTGTATATGCACGCTCACACACACACACACACACTGTACAGTTCAGTTTGTTAAAACCACATAATGGAGCCCGAAAAAGAGCCGTAGTGTCTCAGGCTTTATCTCGACAAAGCAAAAGCGGCTACACTCACACAGGCAGTTTTCAACACTTAGTGATCAAAGCTCTGACATCATGCTGAGATTATAGAAAACCCACACTGACTCTCGTTTCCTGCTCTGGACCAACCTGTCTGATGGAGAGAAGGACAAACGCTCTTCATAAACCTCGCCCTCTAACCCCAGACTGCTCCAGCTACTGCTGTTCCCATTACTGCTGTGGGAGAAAAGAGGAGCACTCAACACTGAAAGCACATACACTACTTGGTAATGCCATGCACATCCAGTTTAAGCACTAATTTAATTATTCAAATGGGCATGTAACAGCATCCTGTCATGTAATAGATACAATAAATCTACTGTGATTTTAGAGATGTAATCTGATAACAATTACTGCACTCAACTGACACTTTTAGTTAAAGTGACTGCGACAGTGCCAGCAAACAAGGAACGAGGGCCAGCTGGCGTTGAACCAACAACCTTTTGATCAGTAGTCTAGTATGCTACTCAAAGAGCGATCACTGCCCTGCCGGTAATTATTTTAATTGTAGTCACTTTCACCACTCCAAAAATGTGGGTGAGGCCCCATACCATTACAGAACTGGTGGCCAATTATTGGCCATGAGCCACCTTGATGAAATAAAACCAGTATATAAAATGTACAGATTAACACTAACTTTTTGACCACACATTATATATTATTAAATAAGTAAAAGCATGTACCATAGTCCACCTGAGGTAGAACGTTTTTTTTTGTTTTTTTTTACCAAACCCCTATCACATTGACAATCACCAAGTGCACAAAGCAGTTAAAAAACTGTTATAATAATGAAATGTATTTACAATTTCATTTAAATTGTGTAAGGACAGCATATTTCGGTAGATTTCTAGCAATGAAGAGTAATCTACTTTGAAAACACCATCCCTAGTCAAACTACTACTTTACAGCCACACCTTTCAATAATATTATCATTCGTTTGCAGGGCTTCATCTAAAACAACTACTTGGTTTGCCTTCTTACTCGATAGTTAAAAGTTTGTGCCAATAATTTCATTTCATAAGGACTCACCCTTGTTACAAGACAACACAGAATGATGACTCAGGTATGACTCAGTTTATACCAGTCAATCCCTAATCCCATTTTGACCCATCCTATGCTATCTCTGGCTGCTCTACAGAGCATCTGCTTTGCTGTTAGAAAAATATAAAAAAAATTAAAGAGTGATGCAGCTACAAAATGAGAGAAATCCCACCTTTTGACCAAAAAAAGTACATCATCTGGTTATACAGTGCATCCAGAAAGTATTCACAATCCACATGTTATTATGTTACAGCCTTAATTGAAAATGGATTACATTTACTTTCCCCTCAATATTCCAAATGCAATAACCCACAATGACGAAGTGAAAAATGATTTCACTAATTTATTTAATAAATACATATTTTTTTAAATCACATGCTTATAAGTATTCACAGCTTTTGTTCAATACTTTGTTGAAGCACCATTGACAGCCTCAAATCTTTTGATGCTACAGGCTTGTCAAACCTATTTTGGGGCAGTTTCTCCAATTCTTCTTTGCAGAACCTCTCAAGCTCCATCAGGTTGGA
>JAYDZG010000010.1:7220995-7234228 GCA_034509265.1 Microcambeva bendego
GTGAGCTGCCAGTGTTACCCACTAAGCCACCATGCCGCCCCCAATCAAGTTGTCAAAAAACTGAAGAATGATCAGTGGAAACAGGATGCACCCGAGCTCAGTTTTGAGAGTCATAGCAAAGGCTGGGAAAACTAATGTGATTTTTTTTTTTGTTTTTTTTATTTTATTTTAAATAAATTTGCAAAAATGCCAAACAATTTTCTTTCACTTCATCATTATGAGATTTTGTGTGTAGAATTTTGGAATAAGTCTGTAAATCTGGAATAAGGCTGTAACATGAAAAAACGTGGGAAAAGTAAGGTGCTGTGAATACTTTCTTGGTACACTGTATTAAAGCCGTACTGAATTATTATATAAGATCATCCAAACAAAACATCTGAAACGGGGAGAGAAAATCAACAACGAGCTTTACTGATGAATCCTTTGAGGACGTGCTCTTACTCCACAGGTGAAATCTGACAAACCTACATTTCATCAGTGGATAAATGTTTATCTGCATTTAACAGTAACCTTTAAAAAGCCAAAGATGATGAATTATATACTGAGTCATATTTGATTCATCATAAAGACTATAGTGCAATCTACATGGACTTCATAAAACATCATATCTTACTGATTCAACATGTCACTGAGCTTTTTTAACCAAAGTAAACACGATGGATTATATAATATATAGAATACATAAACTACAATACAAAGCCTATTGTAAGGATTGATTCTAAACCCAGAACATCCATCAATAGTGAAAGATTTGATGAAAGTTCTCGTGAGACCCACTGACAAACCAGCTCTGAAGGTTCGACAGACCAGTCCACTGAATTGGTTGGGAGTCGGAATGCTGAACGAATTGTTGTAAGATTGCTAGGACTGGCTCATAAAGCAAATCTACCAGATTCAACCCTAATAATCAAAAAACACAAATGAAAAATGGCTAAACACAATAATTTCAAAGAGAATTGCAAATAAACTGTGAAATGGCTCATTAGAATGGAATTAGGAATTATATAATATAAACGAATAATATAAATGATGCGTTTGTCATAGTGCATGTGATAATACAGTTATTTCCCTTCGATTATATTTCATTACAAAAGCACAGTGTTATATTACACATACACTCCATAAAGAACTATTAAGGTACATGAAGAAATGTGTAAAACATATTTTCTCCCAATTACTCATTTGCATTATTTTGTCTTCTACATATGCTGATCATTTAAAACACATACAGTAGCCAAGACTCTTGGCCAAGAAGCTTTTGCAATTAGTGTTAAACATCAAACCAATCACTTGACTTATTTTTAATCATCTAGTTAAAATCCCAATTATTATTTTATTCGAATCCATTGCTAATATCCTGCCATAATCTGCAGATTTGACATTTACACAAACGTGAAAGGTGAACAAGTAGGAAATATGTGCTTAAAACTGAGAAAAAACGGGCAAGTGTTATTATTAAAAACATTTTTCTAAATGTATTTTTTTGTCATTTTACCTGTCACTTAAGTGAAGGAAGCTGCTGCTTTCATCCGGATGGTCCTCTTCAAAGCTCAAATTAGACCAGCTACCAAGACTGTCATCTCCCACACTTAGATTAAGCTGCTGACTGACTGTTGACTCGGTCACATTGGCACTTTCCCTGCCAGAGGCGCTGGATCATAATGAACAGAAACAGAAATGGGGGGGCGGGGGGGATATTTGTGTGATTTTAATGAAGTATTTCACCAAAAGCTTTCAAATACACAGAGGGCGTTTGAACTTACACAACTGTCCACAACTCTAAGTTATACATTCCAACTCACTGTAGTTATAGCCCACCTTACGTCATGTGATGAGTGCTTTGTGCTGTTTGATGAATTTAGGCATTTATGACTTTCACATGAGAAGCAGCATTAGACATTTGGTGACTTACTTTTCACGATGCCTGTGTTTTTCTTACAATGCAACAGTTCCAAGTTGAATACAGTATTTTATGTGATATATTAATTAATACAATAGGTTTTGTGCAATAGTAGGTCTATCTGAAAATTTAGGGAGCTGCCTTACTGCCTACATAGGGAGCTGCCTAAGTAAAGAAAAGAAAGCTTGCTAAGGGAGCATAAAATGCTAATCAGTCAAAATACAGGTCGGGGCGGCACGATGGCTTAGTGGGTAGCACTGTCGTCTTACAGAAAGAAGGTCCTGGGTTCTGTGTGCAGTTTGCATGTTCTCCCCGCGTCTGCGTGGGTTTACTCCGGGTGCTCCGGTTTCCTCCCACAGTCCAAAAACATGCAGCCAGGTTAAAAAATTGGCCATGACTGCATTTAATATAAACTTGTGGATTAACCTTGAGTAATGAATAACCATGTGTCTGTCATGAATAATATAAATAAATAAAATATAGGTCAAGGTACCTTGAAAGGCAGCATTTTAAAGCACCTACGAACTGAGTCGGCCTCCTTCCTTCAAAAAGTTTGGTGGCAAGCAAATAACTTAAAAAAGGAGCTTCGAAGTGGCAATGCTAACCCTCAAGCGGCACAGCAGTAGATCACGCTACTCGCCGTTCGTTATTCAGCTCTGCCATCCGGCTTTTAAAAACGTGATCACCGCCTCACTCCACAGAAAACATTGGCACAGCCAGGGCAAAAGTGTTTTTACCACATTTCACATGAGTTTGCAATTAATGTCAAATCCAACACGTTTGTGTCTATTCCCACCAGACAAGTGCAAGTGTTTGTTGATTTTAGTAAAACACAAGTAGCTTGCAAACACTCGTCTCATAAAGCCCCATTTCCCACACCAAAGCAGATGTTTCTGATCACGATAACATTTCGAACTGTCACTCATCCACAAAACCCGGAAATGATACTGACCGAGACATTTAGTGATCGAGTGACTAATAAACCACATTCCATGTACAAACACGATACTATGGCATCTACCTCAGGTTGATGGTTTGGCAGATGTTGGACAGCGCAGACGTCATGATCTCTGTGGTTAGACTTTCTGCAAAGCTTGCACCATCATGACCGATCCCACTGTCTGCATTCAAGCTGGTGCTGCTGTGTCCCTTCTGGGCTTTCTCGATCGCCGCAGACACCATTTCTTCCACGAAACCGGCTTTCTTGTCCGTATCTATGTGGATCTGAGGAATTTCCAGGCCAACCACGGGGTCCGAGTTTTGTTGCAACCTGTTATTCATCGTGTAGTACGTGAAGTGTCCATTTTTGGTGCACTCTTTTTGACAGAACCGACAAGCCTTGAATGGCTCGGGGAACTTCTCTGGGAAAGAGTTCCTATCTTCTGCTGACAGGCCTGTAGGTTCTAGGGTCATTTCCAAAGTGTCATCGGCAATCTTTTTAGCGTAGTGCTCGATTACTTGCATAACGCCGTGGCTGTAGTTCGCATCGTGCAAACTGCCGGTGCTGTGGTACTGCCTGTTTTTGTCTGTGTACGGCAACACCGAACATGAGAACGCCGTTTGGACAAGGTTCTCAGCAACCTCTTCGACGTTTGACTTTTTGTAAAGACACGAGTCGGTGAGAGACTTGGGGAGCCTGACTGTCGCCATTCTGAGCTTTCTGGTGACATCACGGGTGATATTGTAAGCCAGCGACTCTGCAAAGTTCACGAGTTCCCGGTATTCACTCCTACTCGTGCGCTCATCATCGTGACAAAGACAAAGCATCGATTCACCAGAGGAGACGACTCGTTCTGGGGCAAGACTAGACACAGAGGGCTTAGATGCTGAGATTGTGCCAGAGCTTTGGATGCCACAATGAGGTAAATGCCAAGATGAGTGAAGTTTTGAAGAGGACTTTTGTTTTATTTTCTGTGCAGCATGAGCAAGGCCGGATTTGATTGAGCGACAAGCCAGCTCACTGGCGTACTGGTCCAGGATAAGTTCTCGACTTCCACCATCTTTCTTAAACACCTTAATGACGTGTCTTGTGTGTTCGTCGGTTGACTTGTCATTTTGAAGGCTCTGAGGGTTGATCGTCGATATAGAAAGGACGTCTGACCTCTGGTCAGCCCTGCGATCGTTCTGATGTTTATTTGATTTATTAGTTTCCTTGTTGGCTGTTCTGTGATAGCAGTGTCTGGAACTCACCATCCTCTTGACGTCACTGATGACTTCCCCAGCAATTTCCCCAGCATAGGTCCACAAGGAATTTAAGGTTTGTTCAGAGAATTTTGCGCTATGCAAAGCTCCACCTCCCTTGCCTTCGTTCATGTCTGGCTTGCTTACAGCACCCAGGCTTAAAGTGTCCATTTCAGTCGCCATGGATACAATATGACATGCAAGGAGCTCTGCGTAATGTAGAGATCCTCGGTCAATGGCTTTGCCTCCAGCACTGGGAATGAGTTCTGTCTGATTCGCGTCAGAATTAGAATCTTCCTGGTCTTCGTCGTCATTGACAGCTTCTTCTGACAAAGATCTAATAAGCTTCAGCATGAATTCTGTTTTCTCCGAGTCAGAGCTCTCATCTTTGGGGCTGGAACTGGACCGGTTGTGCGGGGTGGGAGGTGGTGTAGCGGGGGAGAATTCCTTCGCTAGCTTGCCTTTGAGCTTCTTAGAAAACTGCTTTACGTTCTTCTCATTAGAGACGTCCGAGGATTGCTGGGGAGTTGAAGGAGGCGTGACGGGACTTCCACTGGATTTTGATCCAGAGTTACTGGTGTTTTTTCTCCCACCACGAATAACACCATCAAAACAGGGCACCTCTAAAGTGTCCTTTATCACGGCAGAGTGTATTTCTGGAGGAGCTTTGCTGACTGAACTTTTTGAGACTGATTGAGAGCCCACCTTGTCCATGTTCTTTAAAGTCGACTGAGGTTGCAAGAAACACGATGGTCCTTTAGAAAGAAAGGGAACTTTCTGAGACACATGTAATCCGTACGGCATTGAGCTCTGACAAGCCACATCTTGGGATTTTCCTACACCGGCACATGTGTCTACTTGACTTCCAAGAGTTTTACTTAAGAAATCAGAACAATCTTCGACTTTTTTCTTTATTTTTCTTGTAGTCATGTCTAACGCGTCACTCATGATAGAGTCAGCCATTGCACCAGAAACTTTTCCAACTGAAGGGTTCTCGTCACCCGATTGATCAAGCGTAGCTCTCGAATTCCCACAGGGACGACATATTTTGGAAACAGCTTGGACTGACTCTGAAGGTTGTGTCGTGGAAGTGTTAGAGGTGGCAGTCACAGCTCTCCCTTGGAAACAAATGCTCCTTTTGGGACTGCTTTGACATGTCTGACTAACACTAGACTTAAACTGACATGTCTCCTCTGGGTTTTGCAGATAAGCCATGGCTTTTCCAGCTGCCGGAACGGGAACACAACTCGCCATTCCAGACACACAATATAAAGCTTTCTTTACTGTGTGTCCGTCTTTATCCTGGGTTCCAGCCTGTCCGGGTGGCTGCGATTCCTGGTAGCTCGTCTGTGCGTTGCATATTTTCGTGGTCTTGGATGCCTCCTCGGCGCTGACGTAGCAGATATTGTCTTGCGACACGCTGATGGCTGCTTGCGTGGTGAAAGTGACATCGGCTTGAGACAGTTCTATGAAGGCTTCCTGAAGAACTGACTCCGAGAGGTCTGAAGCGTAAGAACAAACGACTTCCTCGTCTTGCTCGAATGACCAGTCCTTTGGGGTGAGAGGAGTCGAAGGATGGGAAAACTGGCAAACCTCCATCATGCCCTCGAATATCAATTCCTCAGCAAGATCGGCTGCGAATCTGGCCACGGTGTTGTTAAAGATCTGTTTTTTTACAAAGAGGAACTCTTTCAGGGCCCCGGAGACCGCTTCGCCGACAAGAAAGCTAGCCAGTCCGTTTATGGCACGCTCTTTTAACACATACGCATGGCGCATTCCGATCTCGTGAAAGGCCATTTGAAACACTGAAGAGGTAAGCCTGGCGGCTAAGCGACAAAGTAACGTTGTGCAGGATGATACTCCTTTCTGTAAATCTCTTAAGGCACTGCCGATGCTCCTATCCACCAAGTCTGTAGCAAACTTTTGAATTCCGTCCTTCAGAGACTGTGATTTGTTAATGGTGACCGTCTCCTGAATATCGGACAGTTTCATAAGATGTCCGTTGGTGTTTTTAAATTCTTTTTGGCACACACAACTCAAGTTCTTATTGATATTAATATCAACAGGAGATGAATACCCACAAACAGTTCTTAGAATTTCTTTTGATAGGTTGTTTGCGAAATCCGAATACGTTTTATATAGCGAACACAGATCCTGTGGCTTGCGCAGTTCTGGAACATCTCCTTCTACTTTCCAAAAGCACTCCAAGGCTCCTTCTCCCAGAGGGCTAAACGCTGAGGAGTGAACCGGGCTGAAGAGGCCTCCGCTTTCCTCACAGGAAGTTCTCACTGGTCTGGGAGAATCTGGAGATTCAGAGTGTACGCTGTATGGAGAGCCTGGCTTCAACGGTGTAGGTTTTTTGATATTGGCTGGAGTCTTGTGGTCAAACTTGTGAGGGTTCATCACGCTTGAGATGCTCTTTGAAGTGCTATTAGACTGCTTTTTCTTCTTTTCTTTCGGGATCTTGGAGGTGGGGTCAAAACACTGATCCGACTCATCGAATTGATCAAAACTGTCGAAAAACTCACTAACCTCCGAATCAGAGTCTTCTACTCCGTCTTTGAGAACTGGGATGTTGGGAATGTCAAGCTTCGCCTTTAAACTTTTCTGATAACCGACTTCGTCTAAAAAAATAATGGGGCTTGGACTAGAGCAGTCCGAGTCATCGGATTCTGTAAATGATGTGGAGGCACCGCGTCCTTTCGATAGTTTACTTGGTGTGGATGAGTTCCACTTATCTTCTGTAGCTGTATACAGTGATGCTGGTGGCTTCTGTTCAGTCTCGGATACGCTGGGGGTATAATTCTGCTTGTTCGAAGACTTTTTGGTGACTGAGCTAACGATAACGCGTGAGCCTGTTAGATCTTTAAAATGTGAGGGTAGAGTTTGGGAGGCCACATCTCGCTGGTTTCGCTTATTATGTAGAGCTGCAAAATAAAAAAAAAAGTCTGTCACACACATATGAGAAAATTTATAATACTACACTCTTTCTTAACGACTTCAGTTGCGGGGGTGGGTGGGTGGAGCCTATCCCAGTTTTTCAATGGGCACAAAGCACACAGAAACACCCTAAGCAGACACTCATACACAACATGAAATGCATACAGTGACAATTCAAAGTCCTTCACATCAGGAAAAATAAAATCTTTAAAACATTTAAGAGAATTCAAATATTCCTGAGATCTACCTTGGCCCCCTAATCCCCCAGACTTGAGACCATCTGTATCTGTTGGACGAACTTGATGGTCGTGTCCACTCTATGGATCCTCTCCTAACCACTCTTCAGCAGCTGTGTGAAGCACAGCATGGCTCCAGATACCCATGATAACTCCGCAACCATACTGAGCCACTCCCAACCCATCTAGCTGCTGTCCATACTACACACGGTGGCAATTCTGGATATTACCGAATGGTCATTATAATGCGACTGGCCAGTGTACAACAATAAAAGAGGTAAAACCTGAGTGGTGACTAACCTGTGTCCTCCTCTTCGAGGTGTTCAAAAGCTGTAACAAAATCCTCCTCGATCGATGAGACCGAGTGGTTGGTGTCATCGTCCTCGGCTTGGCACGACTCCGATATGCCCCGTTGTAAACACTGTAACTCCAGTGCATGTTTGATCCCGGCTGTATAGCATGTGAGTAGCCTCATAACGGTACAAACACTGACTGGTGGAGGGATGCCATGTCTCATAACACACATAGATCTGGATACACAAGCCTGCGGTTAAAAAACACAGAATTTGTTTTTAAATATCTCACTACATAATAGGTGCGCTGTTCCTAGATCAAAATCTATTTCTGTTCCATGAGCTTCGAGCTATCACCTAGAAGTTTGAATCCAGACTCTGCTAGAAGTGATTGAGCAACAGGGCTTCTGTACAATGGCTGAAGCTGCACTCTGACCCCAGCTTCCAAACAAGCTGGGATATGTAAAGAAAGAATTTCCATGTCCTGTACACATGTATATGTATTTATAACAAGTGAAGGATATTCTTCTATCAGTGTCGGTTGTAATTCCACAGTAATATATTTATTTTTTAGATGTTCTTTTTTCTGTTAATTGAAATTCCTCTTCCATATTCTAACCCAATCCGTGCAGTGAAACACACATCCTCACAAGTGAACACTAGGGGCAGTGAGCACACGTGCCCGGGGCGGTGGGCAGCCCTAGCCTTCTGATCACAAACCCAGTTCCTTAACCACCAGGCGACGGCTGCCTCAATAGTTCCATAATCCAATTCTATACGGACTGGATTGTTTTTTTTTTCTAAATTAACATCAACATGCAGGCTTGTTGAGTCTGAAAATAATCTTATGCCTCAAGTCATTATTTCTTAAACACTGAGAGACTGTGGAATTCTAATATAGTTTCTATTTGAATATATCGCCACACACACATTTTACAGTATTTCTGAGCTTGTTTTATCATCCACGCTAAATCATAATAACCCTGCTGTATTGCAAGAGATATTTATTAACCTCTAACTCGCTAAAGAACAGACCATGTGTGGTGTTTATTCATCACATGTTTTTATTTTTTCTCTCTTTTATACGCATCACATCAGCCTATTGTTGAGGAGCATTTTTGGACGTGGTCTCAATAAATCCCTTGTCACTTCTTATGTTTGTTTTTGTCACAAAACATAGTTCGGGAGACCAGGAAGACTCTGCAATTCCTCCTGATGGTAGTTTAAGAGATCAAGTTGTATATTTTGTGTAGTAAAGCGATCTGAACAAATTGAAAGCTAAGTAGTGTGAACTTGGCATAAGCTGTTCTGGAAAATACACTAGACCTGGTGCCAATCTATTGCAGGGCTTTGGTCATTCCCTAGCCTCGGATAGCAGGGCTGACGTTCAAACCTGGATCTCGGATTGTGGGATGGTGTAATAGTGCCCTAATAGGCATGTAAATAAAAAAATAAAATAAATAATGCCTGATATTAGTGACCCGAACAGCAGAGAATGAAAACATGTACTGATCTTAAAGGTGATATGAGAAAAGAATGTCGACCCAGAAGTGGCTACAGTAGGAGAAATGACTCCACTACAACCTGATTACCTAGTTAGCAATGATTCACGTTTGTTCCAGGAACTACTAAAGGATGCTAATCTGGGGAAATGCCCTGCATTTCAAAACTACGCATGCAACCAATAACAATAATTCATTGGATATTGCGAGTAAAATATGTAGCACATATTCACGTCTGAACTGGGCTAAGTCAGTAAGTACTTAACACACAAAAGATAACAATCAGAACCCATTTGTCTCACCACAAACTAAGCCCAACCAAAAACACACCACACACCTAGAAAACCGCACAAAACTCGGAAACAGACTTGATCCCCAGGAAATGAGATCATCCAACGTCGAACACATTTCGAGTAATGCGAGTACTAGATAAAGCACCTGAGAAACTCCCACTTTTCTGTCGTACGATCGCTTGAAATCTTTGAGGAGCAGCACTTCTTCCCCCCTGAGAGTGTGTACGTGGAGCGATCTGAGTAACTCCAACAGCTCGGTGGAGAGCGAGGTCAGCGCCTGTCAGAAATAGAAAATCAGGTCATTTTCGAAGCGTATGTACTAGAGCCGGCACGGATATGATGCTAGTACGGGTCGATAGTGTGGGGCGATACGGGCCCAAATCACTGGATCAGATATCGAGGAGCTGTAGCTTAAAATAAATAATGTGTTGGAGTAAAACGATACCATTGTGAGTTAAGACAGAGAAATCTTTTCTTCCACGGTCGCAAATATCAAACATAGCGTCCATGTGCTTCTACATCTCTACCAGAAAGGGTTGCCAGATTGCAACAATTTTGTCCACTCGCTAAAACATGCTTTGCACACCAATTTCCAACAAAATCTGGCCACACAGCTCCAGAAAATAGCGTGTCTCAAAGACACAGTCCCCATTAAGGCCGGAACTAATAATTATTATTTTTTCGATTAATCAATAAAAAAAAATCCACCTCTATTCAGAAATAGTACATAAGCAAATAAGAGCACAGCCAGGTTGGTGCTTGAATATTCTTCCAATAATTAAATACTGAAGAAAAAAAAGGTGCATCAATGATGGAAACACTAAAAGATGCTCTCACTCATTCCCTTTCATCAGCAACTTTGCATTGCAATGCAAAAGTGTTAGCATGTCAACATGCACCTGGCAAAGGCTGGCTCTCTTTTTAGAGGCTATATTTCCTGCTGAGGAGAACAGACGCTCAGACGGTGACAATTTTGTGTTAGATTTACTCTGTAAAGTGTGATTTATATGCTACTGGAGAGTGTGATTAAACTAGTGTTTGACAAGACACCAAACCTCCCCATCCCAGACAGCAATGGCACCAAACCTCAAAAATTAGAATGTCCACCCACAAAGTAAGTCCATACCGTTTAGCATTTATGCGAGTGCTAAATGCTAATACTCACCTGTAGCATGAAGTCTTCTCCCTCTGTAGAACTTGGTAAACATACAAAGTGAATCTAAAGGAGAGAACACAACAGTGGCTGAAATGACTGCATTTAATGTTACAATTTGCACAATTCAAGGATAACACTAATATATATATAAATGAATAAACCACATCTTCTACAATGCATGTTGACTGTGACCTATGAAGCGAATGTAACTCACATCCTGCCACTGGATGGCAGAGTTTCCACATTGGTGAATGAAAGTGCTTCAAGAAGAAAAAAAAAACATCTTTCAAGTAAAAAAATAAAATAAAACCGGAACCAACAGTCCTTTGAGGGCCACCATAATGCTGACGTGAACCTCTGTGAAAATGAGTTCGACACCACTGGGTTTCAGGTCTCACGTTTATTATTATTGTTATTTTTAGGTTATATTAAAAGTGGTCACTGAAATTCTTCTTATGTTAAAACATGTTAAAGAAATTACCAAACCACATATTTTTGTTTTATTAAGTTTTACAAAATGGCTGGTAAGGTGATCTGTACAGTGCTGACGGACAGGTTTTAGATCTTTTAGATTACTTTAGTAAATTCGATCAAAGCTAAGTCTCTAAGGCCCTTTTAAAGAATTTAGCTTCTGAAGTTTGGAGATCAGTAACAGATTCCTAAACACTTCAGTGGTTTAATGAGTAAGTCTGAAATGCAGCAGATAAACATTTCATGAACAGGATGACGGCTAGAATATATTATCAGCACCTCTAAAGATTGAGATAAGACTGAGGTTGGACAACTCAAGACTAACGTAAGAAGAAATCAACAAGACTGAATCCCCTGCTCGATCAGCACTTTCTACTCCAACTTTCAGAATCACTCAGCTTCCTTTGACGTGAACAAAGTACCATATAATCACAAGGTCAATTTGCTCTCTACCACAAAAACGGTTACGGCCACTAATGCAATCACACAGTTAAGAATTTAGTGAAGAATTAGTGAGTGACCAAACCTCAGGCAGGCAGTGGGATTCTTTAGTGTGCAGCTCTGGAGCGATGTTGCTCAGCTCTTTCCTGTTTTTCAGAAGGTTCCTCAGAGACAGGGCTGGATTCTCACGGATAGTCTAATTATACAAACACAAGAAGCAGCAGTGTGCATTTATTTGTCATTACACATATGCAGATGTACACGTGAGATGAAACTCTTTCTTCACGTATCCCAGCTTGGGGTCAGAGCGCAGGGTGAGGCGTCGTACGGTGCCCTTGGAGCACACAGGGTTAAGGGTCTTGCTCAAAAACCCAACAGTGTCTGCCTAGCAGAGCCTGGATTTGAACTACCAATCTTCAGCTCAAAGCTCTACCCACTAGGCTTCTCCCATCCCAAGACCAGTTACAATATAGTTCATTTAACATAGTATTATCCCTGTTCAACTCTAAAGCATACATATAATAAAATTTCTAGTGTGCTGACAACAGAAGGCAGCAGAGGAGGGACAGAAGGTCAAACAAAGATACTGATGAAAGACGTATATAATAATATAATAAGAGACCACATAAAGAAGCCTGCTGGTGGCAAATACTAGTTTTTCTAAGAAAACAATGACAAATCTAAATCAGAAAAGTTCTAACTCCATATAAGGGCGCAGGTGTAAAATGTACAGAATTGTGTATACAATTCAAATAGCTTTAATCCCTTTATCAGGACAGAAGATTAAAAGTTGTGTGTCTCTAATGCCGTACATGATAGTATACACACCTCTTTCCTGATGCTGGCACGGTTTTTAAGTGGAACACATCTGATCCGGGAACAGGCTTCCATTGCAATGCAGAGCTGGGCTCGGAGGCAAGCCTCACCTTGAAATAAAATAAGAAAGGAAATGGCTACGTTTAATAGCGTTGCAAAAAATATGAAGCAAAAGAGGTGGAATTTAGTTTTAAATTAGAAGAATATAAGTTGTGTTGTTTCAATTGTTCATGTTTTATTGGTTCATTATAGGGATGTAATGATGCACCAGGAATCGATTCACTTGCTGACGCAATTCATCAAGTGGCCAAATTGGGCTTTAATACAAAATTGTTTTGAGTTGTTTCTATTTACCGCTGAAATAAAAAAAGCATTTCTTACCTAGATAGATAAAAGATCATCACAAATACAGTATGTTATTTTACTTTTTGAGAAAAATAAATAAAAAAAGGGAAACTTTGTCTCCAATTTCACTGTAAAAAACAAAATTGGGTAAAACAACGGATCGTGAAAGGTATTGCACAGCGCATTATTACATCCCTGGTTTATTGTAAACGGATGGAAGTTTATACGCTTAAGCCCTAATAAAAAAAAAATTAATTAGCGTAGATCTGGAAAAATCTGGAATCACTCAATGTTGATTAAAAAATATGGAATCATCAAGAAAAAGCAGAATAACCTGATGGCCTGAATATTTCTGAAGCGTAGACTTTACTAATGAAAAACAGTACTGAGCATCCATCTGCTTCCAGCTTTCTCATACAGCTGTTGAAAGATTAGTTTTCCATGATGGAGACTTCTCACGGAGCAACTTTTTAAACGTCCATCATAAAATTCAGATTGACCTCGTCATTAACATTTTCCTGCAAAGCTGCAGGAAGCTGCTTTTCCTGAAACCCCATTTGCTCTGTGACAAGATTCATCATCATCCTGTAAATGACTTCAGTGCTCGCTCACTCTCTCGACTGATTACCCAATAAGGGTTGCAGGGGGGGGGGGGGGGG
>JAYDZG010000010.1:7301192-7311966 GCA_034509265.1 Microcambeva bendego
GGGCTACTAACCAGAGACCTTAAACAGTATTTACACTCAACCCCCTTTTTAATCTGGTCTTTTCCCATTCAGCAGACTAGTGGACAGTTTTGTCTAGATAGGGCGTCTAGATGACCAATTGCAGAACTGAAACTCAAAGTTCTGAATTTTAGTGCTGGTGTTCTAGCAGAACATCCTAGTGTCACATGGGTGCCTTCATTTCTGTCATTTTTCTTTATTATTATTTTTTTTTACATTTCAAGATATCTAAGTTTCAGCCTTTGCTTTGTATTGTAATGGTAAAACATTTTTTGCCATTCTCTTAAACATAAATAATGTCATTTCTGGTCAGTGGTATGGAGGTAAGCAGTGGAGACAATTGTCTACTCCAGCTTCATTCAGCTCTGTACACTTGCAGTTTTAATTGCACTATCAAATTCTCTTATTATGTGGTTAATCACATCAGGGCAAATGCAGCTGGAGGACAACATGGTAACCCTAGACTTTCAGTGCATTAGTAGCACAGGGAGTTGGTTTTGACTGAAAGATACACAGGCACTATTTCTTCAGACGTTTATGTAATAGGATTACCTCATTTAAATGTACATTATTTATTTAAATATGGTTTTCACCTAGCACACCAGCAAAGAGAGTCTGAACTCTCCTGTTTGCCACCCTAGCCACTAGGATGCACAAACTATTGCATAGTAGTGTTTGTCCAGATACATAGGAAGGTTGAATCAGGAAGGGCATCCAGCATAAAAAAAACAATACCCAATTAATAATAAGGGGATCACCTAAAGTAGAGCAGCCGACATGTAAATACGGTTTTCTTCAAGTCTCCGGAAGCTTGGACAGTCCTTGGTACAACAAGTTCAACACATATTTCACATACGATACATACAACTTAACATCTTAGAGCCTAACAGCATGCTTCATTATGTAAAAAAACACAATGAAATGAAACCCTAGAACAAACAAAAAGATCCTGCAGAATTACAGCGGATTCAGAAAGTACTCAGACGCCTTTGACTTTTTATTCTGTGGATTTGAAAACATATTTTCAGTATTAATTCATAAAAAAATAATTACTACTAAAGTCTGTGGAAACACTTATTCAACCTTAAAAATACTTTGTGGGGAGGCTAAGTGTGTAACACTGTCCCCTCACAGCAAACATGCAGTCAAGTTAATTAGAGACACTGAATTGCCCTATAGGTGTATGTGTGTGCATAGGTGGCTGTCCTTTGATGGACTGGCACGATGCCGGAATGTCATCTCACAGCAAGAATGTCCTGGGTTCGATCCACAGGAGATGCCTTCTGGGTCCTTTCCTTGTGAAGAGTCATTGCAAAAATGTTCAAATCAGACCAGACCAGATGTTTTAGGAATTAAGAATATTATTTATTCTGTAATGCCAGTGGAGAGGCCCAAGATTATTTCTGGCCCAAACCTCTAATGAATTGTTAAAAGCTTGTTCTATGAACTATAAAACACCTTTGAAGTGAGGCAGGGTTGTAGTGGGGGTGTAATGTTAGGGGGAAACAAATGTCTGTTAAAAAATCCAAACTCTCTGGGTGGGGGGTTCTTGAAATGTGAAGTCCTGTTTTAAAAACAAGCCAAAATCCTATGAAACATGAAATAAAAAATAAAAATCTTTACACACCTGTCAGACAATCAGACACAAAACCTTTCCATATTCCAATATAAGTGTGTAAATCTTATTAATGCATTGAGAACACACCAGCCTTTTAAATGAATATTTGCCTTTCAAAGGGCTGTTCTGTGTTACCCGATGTGTCAGCGTGCTTTTCTAGAAAAGGAGCATCACTCAGCCTGACTGGTGAGTGGGAGACCTGCTGAATAAACACTAAAAGGTGTGTTGCTAGGGAAACTAAATCAACACATCATACGGATAAAAAAAGATGAAACTCGTGCTTTATTCTGTGTTTTGTTTCCACGTTTAAAAAACCCTTCTAAGGATTATTTTCCGTGCGTCTCTTAGCTTTTTTATTCCTGCTTATCCTAATTAAGCCTCAGACCTACCTGCTGGTCGCCATGGCATCATGAAAAAAACTCCCATCGCACCCCACAGCATCTGGACAGCTGTATGTATGTGTGTGTGTGTAAGAGAGTGTCCAAGGCAAGAGCAGGAAGCCTTAGACAGTCTCTATGATGAGCCAAGTTGAGCAAACAATGAGGTGGAACACTCCGAGGCCGTGTACTCCATTACTGCTGATCTGCACACATCAAAGCAGGCCGTGCAGTCTACAAGGCTCGAGATGAATCCAGTCCAACACGGAAAAACAAAGCTACCCCCCCCCAAAAAAAATCACTCATTGCTGTTTATTTAGGCTTTTAAACTATCACTCATAATAAATATTTTCTAGTCCACTTTCTGAGGGGATTATGAGGGTTAATTTATAATTTTTTATTTTTTTTATTTTAAAGTAGTATATTTATCAATCATTAAATTATAAAGAGTACTTTGTAGTAGGAATTCACACACTTCCACACTTCCATTCCGACTGCAGCAGAGATAGTGTATGTATTCGTGATGCTGATTTGTGCTTATATAATACGTAACTAAGAACTTTTTTGGTGCTGTGTAAAAGTTTTTTTCCTGTGTAACTCGATACATAAATTGGATGACAATATTATTTTTTTTTTTTTTTTTTTGATTTTATTGCTAATTGCTAGTAAAAAAATGCATTAACACCAATGTAGAATTGCCATAAATATATATTTTAAATAATGTTAAGCTAACGATTAGTTCTGTTACAGTTTAATATTTGTTTTGAACTGTTCAAATAAAAAAATGTATTTTGAAAAATTATGTCACTGTATTTTTGTTTAGTTGTCTAAGACCGACGATGGCTAAAGAACTCGTGACTCGAGGCAACTGAAACGGGGTCGTAGCTGTTGGAAAACAGTGTCTTACATCAATAAGGGTTTTCCACATGTGTTATGTGATCTTTTATTATGACATACATGTATCCTCTAGATATGTGTAAGTTTATAACGTACATGAAATACCCATAATAAAATATGAGTATGCACAGCGGTAAAACACAAGCTAGAACACCAGAGCTCGGCTGAGCAGCCACATGAATGATTGGCCTGTTGCTCATATAGGGTGGATATTAAGCAGGGGAGGGACTCTCTCAAAACTAATGCTATTGCGACCTCTGCTGGCTGATTGATATCTTTGACAAAACTGCTTTATTAACTGAAGCATCTGAGTGATCAGGATGCTTGTGTGAGATTGCAACAACAGATATTAATAATTCACTTCACTAATGCATAAAATAGGCAGTTGCTCTACACAAGGGAACAAGGTGAGTCTCATATATACTAGTTATGTTTATCTTAATGTGTGAAAAGATATACTGAACAGTATACAGGTGTCAAACGAAACTAACAGAGGATTGCTTTTTACAAATCTAAATGCAATTTACAACGGATCACTCTAAATAACATTTTGAAGTATCCCTAGAAAGGTAACCTATGCACTTAACAAAGGAAGTGTGCTTCATAGAATTTTAACTCTGCCATTTCTAAGCTCTAACTCCAGGATCAGCCACTTATTGGTTAGTAAGACAGCTCCCATCCCATAATAGATTTAACCAGAGGGGCCGTTGGCTGGTACAAAACCCTGCAATAGTGACTGAAAATGGGTGGTTTACTGTATAGTGCTGCACTGCTCATCTGCATGGCTCCAGATACCTGTGACAACCTACCTAGAACTTATTGTGTCACACCCAGTTTGCCTGGCTGCTCTCTTTGCTGCACACAGTGGTCCAAAAATTAGCTGGTGGTCACACAAATGTGAACTGATGTGTATTATAGTATAACTGATTGACCTCAGGAGGCATACAGAGACACAAATTTTCCACTTATACTTACTCTTGTTTAGCTTATGGAGAGAACACACCTTTGATAGGGCTCCAAGCTCTTGCCCACATTCCCACACTTACTCAAGACTACGGCAAATCTTCCCTCAAAACATCTGGGGGTTGGTGGAGGGGGGGTGTTAAGAGGTGTTTTAAATAACATAACAAAAAGACAGTTTGCATTAGCGGTTAAATTACTGGGTGTGTAATTGTATGCTCACTGTTTTAAGCCCAACCACTACCAGCCTGCCATTGTTGGGCCCTTAACCTTCAAATGCTTCCATTGCATTTGGGTCAAGCAATGAGAGCATCTACTTAATATTGTAAACAAGACCTTAAGGTGTCTATTTCCTTTTCTTGTCTGGATAAAATGCTCTATAATTAACATATCAAAAGCCTGCCTGCTTTGGTTCGTAATCCAGAGCAGCATGGTTCTAAATATAGTCTTCTTAAATAATGTAGTGAGGCTGGAGAGTGGCAGTCAATAATTAAGTAGATTCTTGAACTAGAAATGAAGTTGCGCAAAACTTCATTCAACCATTGTTTTTAGGAGAAAGTAAGATCTATAATAATTTACAATCAGAATAGAGAGAACAATATTTATATTTGTCTGTGATTTGTGTAAGTAGGCAATTCAAAAATACTAAGTTCAGTGTTTGAACAAATAGTGAATGACAATATGATTACAGTATTACAAAAGGGGTCTATAAACCCTCTGACAGTTGATTCTAAAACACAGACCAAATCCATCCGAAACATTTTACTAGTGCCACAGTTTACAGCCTAGGCTACATTAGTGGTAAATAAATCAACAACAAAATAATAAAGCAGATCAGAAATTTGAACAATTAAATAAATCAACTTAAAAATTTGAACCAGCCTTATTGCAACTGTTGTGCTTTTTTCATGGTTGTAGGCCGGCCTAATAGACTACCGTACATCATATTTATGTTCAGATCATGCGTTGAATGATCCATGCTTTTAAATATCATTACAATTCTATATTACTGCATTTTATATTGTTTTAATGATTAACATTATTTCACATTAACCTCACATCAAGAAAGTCCTGGGTTCAATACCGTGAGTGTAATTTGCACGTCCTTCCATTCTCTGCTGGGTTTCCTTATTACCCACCGTATTTCCACCACTGGATTGACATCCTATGTTACATATTTTGCACCTTATTTTTTTAGAAATTAAATGTAGTGTGTCTCATAAATTCCATTACTTCATTAATTCATTAATTAACATCATGTTTACAATTTCGGTTACATTCCTGTCCGGACAAGTAGTTACAGCTGACACGTCAATGGACTGCAGGAGGAAACCAGAGCTCCCAGAGAAAAAAACACACAAACACAGTTCACACTCCATCAAGGAACTGTACCTAGGACCTTATGCTGAGTGGCAACAGTGCTACCCACCTTGTACACAAACATTATTTGGTCAATATCACTATTATCTGTGTAAAATCACCATTATTTGGTTAATATGATCAAATCATGTCTCCTCATTTCAGCATCTGGTTACTTTGTACTTAAATGTACAATTTGTAAATATCTTTATCTTGCCCTTCTTGTTAGACGTTACTGCATTTCGTTAGCTTCGTAACTGTTTACTCTGCACAATGACAATGACGTTGAATCTAATATAATGTGAATCCTTTCGGCTGCTCCGGTTTAGGAGTCGCCACAGCGAATCATGATCCGCATTGTTGCTTTCGAATAGTTGCTACACCGGAAGCCCTTTCTCGACGCAACCTTCCTTTTTATCTGGGCTTGGGACCGGTACTACAATGCACTAATTTGTGCATATTAGGGGCTAGGATTCCAACGCAAATATTCAAACCGAGGAGTTCATTCTCTTTAATGCCACTACTCAACCCTGGAGCATCAAATCTATCTAATCGAATAATATACATTGATACAGCTGTAAAATAAACTGTTCGGAACATATATGGGATCATTTAAGCCAAAAATAAGTGACATTTTGGGTTATATCATGCTGAAATCAAATGGTTCCAGACACATGGTTGCCACAATAATGACTAAATGGTTAAATGAATGATATTACCTAATGTGATGAACTCTAATTCGTTTCACATCTTCTACTTCAACTAATGCATCAACAGGTTTAAGCCATTTACAGTATTTCCGACTGTGCATTAGTATTGTAATGAAGCACAGCAGGAAAGAAAGCAAATCTGATATTTGCTGGTCTTGTTAGGTTGATTGATGGAGAGTATAAGGACTCTCAGCTCAGTGTGTTAGTGTGTTTAGGACTGGACGTAACAGATGACCGGACGATGCGTTCAGCACCAACAGGTTAATCCGATGAGCTGGACTTTCACGGTGGATTGTTCTTACCTTGCTGCGGATCTGACCAGACGTGGACACTTTCCTGATCAGCTTCTGTGGCCCTTCTTGCTCCCCTTCGCTGTCTGATGACTCGTCCACGCCTCCGGATCCCCCGGCGGCTCCGGATTCCGCGACCGCCTGCATCCCACTGGCCGCTTCGCACGGCTCCTGGTGCAGAAAAGAAGAACCGCGGTAAGCCCGAGTGTGATCGGCGGGTTCATCCAGCGCTGCTCCTGCTTCTACCGGCTCTTCTAGCGCTGCTCTCTTCCGCTCCGTCTGCCACCGAGAGCCGCGCATCGGCTCCAGCACAGCGGGCCGCCTCGCCATCAGGCAGCAGTGCTGTTACTCTTCTACACTTCTAAATCTGTCCATGCACCCCACTCACTCCCACTCACTCGGAATGACACCAGGACATCCATGACTACCCGCCTGGCATTTCTACGAGCTCTGCCTCGAGGGCTTTAATGCCACAGCTCGTGCCCACCTAAACCGGAGAGTGTGCGCGCACACGCACTCGAGCGCGCGCGCACAATTCTACAGTCACTGACAATGGAGGCAGCAAATCTATAGCAAGCCCTAGCGGTCAATAAAACTACCACTGCAACAGATGTTTGTTTATCAAACGCTTACCAAACTTTTTTAAGTCACGACTCCCCCAAACACACTCACACAAACCTCAATATCAGCAATCTTCACTTATATACAACAACAACAACCACAGTAATAATATTAATAAAACAAACTGTAGACACTCCAAAATATCAGCAATCTTTACATCTGCAATAAAATAATAAAAAACCCTTTTCATGCTGAGGTACATACAACATTTAAAGAAAAATGTGCTTTCTAGATGACATAATAGTGGTGAACATGCCAATGTCCGAACTTTTCTAAAATGTTTTACTGACATGAAATAAAAGACCTTATATTCATTTTTCCTAATGTCCCAACTTGTCAGCACTGTAACAATTTGCTTGTAAGAACTACGCAAGGTGTTAGAAGAAACTGCTAAAGCATTATAGCCTTGCTTTCACCAAACTTACTGGTGACATAATAAACCAATAAACTGGTGACATAATAAACTGACACTAAAAGGGGAACAGCCTAGCCACTAGGATGCACAAACCAGTGCATTGTAGAGACATGACCAAACCCAGATAAATAGAGAATAGTTGTGCCAGGAAAGAAGACCATGAAAGCAGAATTCACAATTGACACAAAAAAGATTCATGGTTTAAAAAAAATACTAATATCATAATACCCTGATAAATTATACAGTACAATGTTGAAATTGCTGCAGAACTAGCAGGACTTTATAATGTGTCCTGTTTTCCACCATAGTGGGGAAATGACCCACATATCATTCGTGCCTGTTCCAGTTGTGTCAGACCAAAATAAATGTCAGATTTATTTCCACCTGTAAAGTGATCTATAATTTGTGCAATTCGCAGAAAACAAACCGTCCTATCATTGGAATGTGAACGTGTTCAATATTTAACACCTCACATCAGTTAAAGTGACTCTGATTAACTAATTTCCAGGCATTAATGTTTATGGTCCTGCATCACCAAACGAACACAATACCCACAAGGAAGAGTGCTGGTGGCAGCATGATGTTGTCTGTTTTTCGTCAGTTGAAAAGAGGATTTAATCAAAGTGTAGTCAATCATGAACGGTTCCAAACATAAAGCCTCCAATCTAAAGAGGAATGTCAACTTTCCGTATTACAAGGACCCATGGTGTTCAAAGGGGATCTGCACAGGATCTGCCCTTACAATCTGACAGATCTGGAGAACTTTTACATGGAAATGTTGGAAAAGCTTGCCAAGACAAGATGTGACATGCAGACAGACTCCTACACCCCCCCCCCCCCAAATAAAAATGTTCTTCAACAAAGTATTCGTGCATATTTGTACAAACACATAATTGTAATTATTTTATTAGCACTGATTTCTAGTCACGTCGAAGATATAAAAAGGTCTACTTTTATCACAAAAAACAATTTCTAAATATGTAAATATGGTACTATGGTTTTCTTTTAAAGCTTCTTCTTGGATTTTTGGCTAGCACACCAATGCCAATAGTACCCGCTTCGCACCACCCTAGGCACTAGGATGCACAAACCAGTGCAAAGTTGTGCTGGTCCCAAGCACGGATAAAGAAGAGGGTTAGATCAGGAAGGGCATCTGGTGGGAAAAAAAAACATGCCACTGTGGTGACCCCTAACAAAAGGTTTACAGTACACATTTTGCTCTATTTAGTTCTATTATATTCTTAACAGGTATCCTGTATCCTGTTCAGTGAAATTATGTCCATTTTTTTTCTTTTATTTAGTTTTTAAATAATTAGATTAAAATAAAAAAATGATTAAATAAGATTTTTTTAAATGTTCTTTTTACATGTACATTTATATTTACAGCATTTATCAGACACCTTTATCCAAAGTGACTTACATCACAGTATACAGTCTGAGCAATTAAGGTTAAGAGCCTTGCTCAAGGGCCCAACAGCGGCAACTTGGCAGTAGAGAAGTTTGAACCGGCAACCTTCAGATTAATAGTCCAGTCCAGTACTAGTTTTATTGGTAGTTTAAATTTCTTTACACTGTGATTCTTTTTTTTCTCTTGGGGCACTCAAGAAATTAAACAACTCCTAAATTAAGTAAATGATCAAAGTAAAAAATATTGTACGTTCTGTATTTAAGTGTCTGTTTTTATTCTTTAATATTTATTGTCTCTTATTTTATTCTATCCATTTATAATGATAATTATGTTTTGATGGAGTGTTCTATTATGTTGTACAACATTCTTCACAACATCACTATTTCTTTATTTTAGTTTAGCTACTGAAATAACAAATAATTTCCTTCGGGATAAATAAAGTATCTATATGTCTACTTATCTATTATCTTTTGTATTGATGTTATTTTTCTATTATCTTCTATTACTATTCCCTACGTGATTAAACTCATTGTTACTGTACTATGATTCATTATGTGTTCCTATATAACAGTGGGACCTTTTACTCTTCTGTAATGTATTAAAGACAGGATGGAGTCTCAGTCTGAGCAGTGAGCTGTCTGTAGTTAAATTCTAAGCTGAATTCCAAACTGGATAATAAAAGCCTGAAGCCCTGTTTCTCATTCAGACTCCACCAGCCTTGGCTGAAGAGTTCCTAAACTCTTCTACACAATCGCAGTCAGGCGGGTTTGTTCCCCGTTATAACATCATCAAGCTTGTACTTGGAGGGCAACAAAAGCAGGAAAGCAGCACCATAAAACCTTTCCACCAGAATGAGCACCATAAATGTTCCTCCAGAACAACAAGTACGTTGATCAGAACATGTTCTCCTTCTCTTATTCACTCGTACTACATGATTAGAAATAGAAGAATGTCCAAAAGTCGCAATAGGACATATATGAGGATGTACTCACCAGTTCTTCCCATGCAGGACTCCGTGTGTAGTGGTACTCCTCGTCCATATTTCCAGTCCTAGTGTGTCCTACAGCCTCACAAGAGCTGTCTCCACTCTCCACACGCCTTCAGTCTGATCTAAAATCACCGAAAAATTATACACTCGGGCATATGGTTGGATTCTTCTGCTAGATCCCAGTCTGTTAGTGCTTCCACACTCACCACTTATCACCTCCCTCTTCCAAAAACCTCTCCTCCACTCCTCCTCCCTCCTCAAGACTCTCTAAAGGCTGAGCTTCTCACCACGTGACAAATGTCAAGCCATAAAAGGAAGGAAAGCAATATCCATGGCTACGTCCAAAGACGCCCAATTGAGGAGTAACAGGTTTAAACAGAACTGAGTGAACTTCTTAGAATGAGGTTCTTCATGGGTTCCTGGATGAGTAGTCATATATTAATTCATAAAGAAACCTGCTAATAGAAGACGTGCAGCTTTAAATGCTTCTTCGGATTGTCCTTGGGAGATATTCAGAGGAATGTTGAAGAGTCATTTGGTGTTATTTGTTGTAGCACATTTTAAAATAAATGTATAAACCTTCTTTATACATAAATCAGGCATAACATTATGCTAATGTTCTAATATTATGTTTGCCCCCCCTTTCTATCAGAACCAGCATTAACTTATTCAGTCCTTCTTTGCACTACACTTAATGTATAATGACTACTGCAGACCTTATGTCAAAATATTATATTATAAACTGTACCAGATTTATCAAACCTGTTTAGGCTTATAATGGTACTGGTAAACAAACCACAAAAAAAAATTTTAATTTGTTTAAAAGCAATAAATGTTCACAGTTGTTTCTCACGGAACCTAAACGACGTTTGAGTTTCGCACGGAGCCGAATATGCGACGCACGTACTCCGGTTTTTAAGCGTCTTCCATCGCGTGTGTAGCTGGTGTCAGAGTAAACATGGTGATGAAGTGTAAATAAATGTAAATGTTTTAAGTATTTTATTGGAGTTTTAACTGTAAGAGTCAGAATGCAGTCGCGGATCTTATTGAAAGGTACAGCCGCTGCTGTAGCCACTAGAAGATTGCGCAATATTTTGGGTCCTGTCATGTCAA
>JAYDZG010000010.1:7320367-7336494 GCA_034509265.1 Microcambeva bendego
ACCAGTACCATCCCTACAGTGAAGCATGGTGGTGACAGCATCATGCTGTGGGGTTGTTTTTCAGCATGAACTGGGGGACTAGTCTGGGTTGAGTGAAAGATGAATTCAGCCAATTTAAATAGACATCCTTGAAGAAAACCTGCTACAGAGCACTCTAAACCTCAGACTGGAGCAAAGGTTTACATTCCAACAGGACAATGACCCTAAGAACACAGCCAAGATTACAAAGGAGTGGCTTCGAGAAAACTCTGAATGTTCTTGAGTGTCTCAGCAAGAGCCCAGACTTGAACCCGATTGAACATCTCTGGAGAGATCTGATAATGGAAAATGGCTCCTTATCCAACCTGATGGCGCTTCAGAGGTTCTGCAAAGAAGAATGGGAGAAACTGCACCAAAATAGATGTAACAAGCTTGTAGCATCAAAAGACTTGAGGGTGTAATTGCTGCCAAAGGTACTTCAAAAAATATTGAGCAAACGCTGTGAATACTTTTTTCGTTTTTAGGTTTTTTTTTAATTTTTTTTTTTTATTAAATTAGCAAAAAAAAAAAAGATTATTACTATGATTATTGTGTGTAGAATTTTAGGAAATAAGGCTGTAAGATAACTAAAAGTAGGAAAAAAGAATACTAAACAAACATGAAGACATCTGCAACACATTGTCCATCAGGTGTATAGTTTGTGGTAGATTTTTCATATTTGTTCCAAAACTAATAACTTTGTTTACTAAAAACAAAATGTACCCTGTTCAAACTGGTTCCTTGTGAATGGAAGGCCGTTCAGTGAATGACTTTAGGAAAAGGTATTGCTGTCAGATCAGATTTTTCACCACAGCTCTGTCATTTGGCTACATCGTGCTCAGTTCTTTGGTCGTTCTTATGTGCCTTAGTGGAAAACATTGTGTTTCTTTTTTTTAACTTTTGCATTCTCATTGATGAACACAGTGTGTGGCCGGTATGTAGCGTCTGGCTTTATCTGACTTCACAGTCCTCTACCACTACTATTTCTAGTCATTATGGGATTATATAGCATATTATGGAAACAAATCCAAAGTTAAATATAGAGCTTCTGGTTGCACTTTCATAGGCTCTGTACCCCCATAATAAGCCATATACTTCAGTTAGCCTAATTATATGGCAGCTTGTTTTGTGGTCACCTGAGTCGCTTAGAATTTCCTGCCTTTGACGTCAAGACTTTGCTTACTGCAGACACATGTTCTCCTGGTTGCGTCTTCATGATTTGGTCAGGATTAAAAAAAGCTTAGTTGAAATAAATAAAGTTTGCCTTTCTTAGTTTATCATCTGAGGACTGTATTACAGTTTGCTGTATAGCTTGTCAAATATTGGACTGTATGGGTTGTATGGCTAAAAAAAAACTTTAATATTTAAGTCAAAGCTGATGTATTGTTGGCTCAGAGTGAGGATTAAATCCATATTAAAGGTCAGGGTTTCCAATTGGTCCATATACGTCTGGCCATATGATGCCGTGGTTGTAATCAGTTTTTCTAATGGTTCTTTTGCTAGAAAATACTTTTTACAAACCTTAATCCTAACTGGATCATTGGTCATGGCTTTCAACTGGACATCGATCAAATTCATGGTCAAAAATAAGGAATCAAGTGAAATACCACTTCCTCAGACCAGTGCCTTTGCTTAGCTTACCTGAGCTTGTTGACGTGTTTGCAGTGTGCTGTGAGAGCAGCGACCGAGGGACGAATTTTGGTTCTGGAGGGACTTGAAAAGGCAGAGCGGAACGTGCTTCCCGTTCTCAACAACCTGCTGGAGAACCGTGAGATGCAACTAGAGGACGGACGCTTCCTCATGGCAGCCCAGCGCTACGACAAACTGCTACAGGTCATAAAGCTAAAGGCTTCCAAATTTGTGACCAGATCTATTCTAAAAAGCACTCTACAAATAAATTTTGCTTTTTAGTAATTCAACATTTATTTATAGAATTAAAAAATTTAAATAAAGCACATTTTTGTTGAAACTATGCTAAGCCAAGATGTTTCCAATAAGTAAATAAATAACTTTATTTTTTGTATCCATACATTCATTTTAAATTTGGTGTAATTCAAAACAAGAGACGTGTAATAAGATGTTTTTTATTCAGGTCTGTACTGCAGACCGCCCATTCTAGCACCTGCGCATTCTTGCATTATAGTCATTCTTTAAGATAAGGTTATTCTATGTTTATGATTACTGAAAAATAGGATTTATAATCCAAATAATAAATCCAAATGTTTTAACAATGAATAATATTTAATTAACTTTAACTTTAGTCAAGTTATTGTGATGAGGCACTACCTGTCGAATGTCTTAAAACTTTGACTCCTCTGGTTTTTTTTGATAAAATTCTACACTGTTAAGTCACATAATTATGACCACCATCTAATATCCAGAGTAACCGGTATCAACAGCACATAGGCTGAGACTTACTCAAAAAGGTCCCTCTAGGTCACAGGTATCTGGAGCCATGTTGATTGCAGTGCATCCCACAGCCCCCGAAGGTGGTGTGGGTGAGGAACCAATAGAGATGACACGATGATCGTGTTAACCCACAGATACTACAGTTGGGTTCAAGTCTGGGGAATTAGGGGGCCAGGGTAGTATTTAGTCTTGTTTTTCATGTTGTTTGTGTTGGAACTGCTATAACACTCATTTTTTTCCTTATGGGTCTCAATAAAGGAATATTCTCTACCTTACAGGATCACACTAAAGAAGAACTAGACCAGTGGAAGATTGTGCGTGTAAGTGAGGATTTCCGGGTCATCGCTCTGGGCCTGCCTGTACCCCGATACAAGGGCAATCCTCTGGATCCACCTTTACGCTCTCGCTTCCAGGCCAGAGATGTCTACTACCTGCCCTTTAAGGTACTGAGGTATTTCATCATATATTACTGCTCATGATGTTGCATTAAACAAGTCTCACAATCTTCATGCTCATGTTCACAGGACCAGCTGGAACTTCTTTATTCTTCTGCTCCAAATATTCCAGCTGAAAGGTACAGAAACATTCAGGATCTCGTAGCTCAGGTTCTTCTGTGGTTTATACAAACTAAAAAGGATTTTTGCTGTTTTTCTTGGTTCATATCAGAGTGTCGCAGCTTTTGTCATGTGCTACTACTCTTTGCTCGCAAGAATCTGTAAATCTGGGCCTTCCCGACTTCCCTGTGGATAATTTGCCATCTGCCGTCCGAATGCTGGTGAGCTCAGATGGCTCTGCACTGCTTAGATTGTAAAGAAATGTGAAACACTGGCTGAAATTGTGCAATTGATGTTACAGGACTTGTTCCCCATGCTGTCCACTCAGCGGCTGGTCCAGAGGCTTTACCCATATGAGTCCATGCTAGGAAAGGAGGGCCGGAATGCAGTGGAAAGTGTACTCGGTGTAAGTTTTTCTCTCTGTCTGCCTCTATGAATTCAAGGCTGTGGTCAAAATCGTCTCATGGACCATTTTTGCGTAGTAGCTGTGACATTCTATATAGAAGGGCTGTGTTTAGCGAGTTAACATTTTTCATTCACATAGAGTCCAAGTGCCTCACATTTACTGGGGTGGTCCTAGCAGTCCAGTTAGCAATTGTTTAGTATGAAATGTTGTATAGAGGAGTATAAAGCAGCTAAAAAAAAACCTCAGAGTTGGTGGGGTGTCAAAACATGGGTGAGTATTTTTGTCTTTGAAAATAAGATTCCTTTATTGGTCCCCATGAGGAAATTTTGGGTGTTCCAACAGCTCCAAATGCAACCTTGATGAGCTGGATCATTGTCGTCCATGAAGATGACATTAGGACAGCGTTGTTCCTGCAGAGGCACTATGATGTTTTATTAATGATTAATAATGATGTTAAAATAGTATAGACTTGTCACTGTACTATTCACAAAGTGTAGAGCAGTTCTGTATTGACTAGACTCACCTGCCCACACTGAAATACCACCACCACCACCACCACCAAAGGCTCATCTGGTGACAACAGTGCACTGTTCACAATGAAGGGGTCAGTGTGGGATGTCGCCAAGGGATGTCCACTTCTATTATTTTCTGTGACACTTCCAGTCTCTCTGTATCTGTTACAACCTGCTGATGACACACTGTGACACTCTAAGCTCAGCTGCCACTCCTGTCTGAGGTGGCAGACTGTACATCCTGTATGGTGAGGTGCTGTTGATCAATTGTCAGGTGTCATCTTGTTCTCAAGATGTCAAAATGTGAACAGCATGATGAGGATTGTTTAAATATTAATTCTATGACAGATTATTCAGGTCTAAATAAATACCTTTTTTATTGAGCCCTATTCATTTTAAGTGACAGTGCTTCCTTTGCCAGGCCTTGTTTTTCAAAGATCACAGATTTCATTTCTCCCTCCACATATCGTCCGGTCGTCCCACCCTATAGCATGGTGGCCAATTAGTGTCTGCTGCTGGCACTGGAAGTTGAGCCTGCTAGATGGCACCCAGCTGACCGGTGGAGACAGAGTTTTGAATATCTGTACTGGTGTGCTAGAGTAACATCCTGCTGTACCACGTGGATGCCTTTTAAAAATCAGTCAAACCTGTGATTTTAGAAAAAACAAGTCCTGTGAAATTAATGAAATTAGTAGGTCCCTATGTGTAAGGTATTTACATAGACCCCACTTCAGCAGATCCAGTCTCCATTTTGCCTTGTCCTGATGATCCACTGCTTTTACTTGAATCTCTTTCACACAAGGTTATATCAAACTCTTTTTTTTTATTCTTTTTTCGGCTGCTCCCATTAGGGGTCTCCCAAGCAGATTGTGATCCACATCACCAGTTTGGCATTGTTTCTATGTCTGATGCCCAGGAATCAAACCCAGGACCTTCTTGCTGTGAGGCGACAGTGCTACACACTAAGCCACTGTGCCGCCCCTTTTTGGGGTACATGGGTGCAAATAGATAGACTGTAATAATATATAATTGGGTGCAAATAAAGAAACTGAATTTAAATTATTGTTTTGTACTTTTAGCTTGATGGTTTTAAGAAAACCATTTTTATTTCTCTCTCCATCACTGTGTCTTTCTGTAGCGGTTTGAATTGCTGGATGGAAAGAACCAGGCTTCCCCAAGTGCTGTAGTGAATGTGGAACCTGGGCACACAGGACAAGCAGAAGTTACCCTCACCGTTTGTGACCAGAGCATCAGTTTCCAGGTCAGTGCTTCAGTGTTGACCTTTAAAAGAGTCTTTTTTGTGTTAAAAGAATGAAACTCCTTTTTGTTTTGTTACAGGTTCCAGCAGGATCTCGACCACCGAGGCCACCCAACAGCAGCCCTTCATTTATCAGCACCCCCACCCACGTCAGCTTGCTAGCTGAGATGATGCAGTCACATCTCGTCAAAGACATGTGTCTGATCGGGGCCAAGGTACACTAGTCGCCTCGTTCACCACAGCAGAATGGCTCAGACTGTAGTAGATTTGGCCTGAAATGTTACATGTATGTACACGGTGTGTTCGTAAACCTAGTGCGCTGTCTACATAGGTGGCATTTCACAAATATACAGTCGTGGGGAAAAAATAAGAGACTTCAAAATTATCCGTTGATTTTAGTTCATAATGAATGCATCCAAAATTAATGTTTGACCTAAATTAGTGTCTAAAGTGGTAAAAATATAAAAGACCTTCAAATCTATGAGTTTTTTTTCTTCAGGTTTATCTTTTCTGGGTTTGCTTTTGAACAAGATGAGCAGTATTGTTTTATTCTGTTTTAATTCGTATTCTAGTTTAAAGAATAAAACCAAATATAAAACCTGCTTATTTTGGTGAGACACAGTAAGAGACAACGCAACACAGAAAACTTTGACAACTTAGACTGGATAATATTTATGGTGGTCATAAGAATGTGACTCAACAGTGTTTATACACATACATATACACATACATATATACATACATGTATGATGCAATATTTTTCTTTTATGTATTTTTAGGGTTGTGGCAAATCAGTGATTGCCAGAGAGTTCGCTGAGATGCTTGGGTATAGCATTGAGCCCATCATGCTTTATCAGGTACGGTGCAAATGTTTCACCAACACACATGTCCACTAAAGGCTCTTTGTGTGTTATTGTGGCATATAAAGATGATAAGCTAATGACTCTTGAGGTCAGGTGGAAAGTGTACTTGCGGGTAGCGTATGTGCGGCGTACAGTCCTCAGTGTTTCGGGGCTGGATGTTTGTGTCAGCTGCAGACGAGCCGTGCTGTTTACAGAGAAACGACCGAGTCTCAGAACAATCACACCAGGGGTCGTGTGCTCTGAGGTCATCCGGCCCAGTCATCTGAACTCTCTTCCGATGAAGCTGCAGGACGAACACAGGCTACTTCTAATTGGCTGATCCTGACCATGTGATTCCCATTGAGATTTCAAAAAAGCTGGTATTTTAAAACATGAAAACATCTTTAAATAGCTCCTGCTGTGTCACATCAAAGCTCTTTTATTTTCAGATCTGAATCTTCTACTGTCTATTATCTGCTCTTCTGTGCATGACAGATTCTCATTGTGCTGCAGAAGAGAAAGCATAGAAAGCGCTATTGGTCCCTATGACCAGGGTCATGGTAGTGCCAAAATCACGTTGTTGAGGTTGTGAACATCCCAGTTCATCTTTTTGTCCTGCTACTGGTTTGCTGGGTGCCACAGTGTCTTTTTGGTGGAAAGATCAGCCAGGTATCTTCGAATGCTGTCTTCAGACACTGCAAAAGCCCTGATTATACCCTCCTCAAACACAATCGGGATTCCCATCAGTGGAAGACTAATTGGCTGCATTAAAAACAATGGGAGAGCTCCCCATCTCTACACCCCTAAACTCAAACAGTAGTGTTAAATTTACATTAACATCCCTGAGTTGTCAATAAACATGGTTGCTCTAAAAAAGGGTTGAATATGGATATTCATTCAGTCCAGAGTCAAGTGTGTACGTTTCATTTAGCAGGGCACTGTAGATAATACTGTCGAGTAAACTAAGATTGTAATATTTCTTCATTACAGCAACAAAGATAAGTCACTCGAATAAAAATGAAGTGAAATTGGTAATGATGTATTATATTTTATTAAACTTTATTAGTCTGTGGCCCATGTTAGCATGTTTGTTTATTGAAAGTACTAAAATAGGTAAAAAAATTAATTTATTCATTTTAAATAAAGCTTTAGGTTGATTGTTATATATTTTATTAAACTTCTTTAATATTTAGCTGCATTTTATTTCAATTTGAGTACTTTTATTTATTTATATTTTTCTATAGTGCTTCAGGTTGGTTGTAGTATTCGTTTGTAGCTTTGTGTTTGGTCGTTATTAATATTTAATTAAATTTTAAGTTCAATTTCAGTCATTGTATTTATACATCGTTTCCACACCTTCAGGTGGGTTGTAGTATTAGTAGTACTTTTTCAAGTTTTTTCATTAGATTTATATCAGAGTTTAATTTAAGTCAATAAGGGTCTTCCTGGCCACTTTGCATTGGTTTGCACTAACAACCTTGTTTTAATGTTAATTAATTTAGCTCAGTCTCAATATATTTAACCTCTCACCCATAAATATTAAAACCTGACCATCTGATAATTGTGTGGATCTTTTCTGCTGAGTTTGAACACATCACCCACACACAACTCTTCTAGTCCATCTGAACATCCTGAGAGCACGCTGGATCCTTCAGAGCTTTTGTACAGACAGGCTTTCATTAACAAGGAAGATAAAAGCCTCGACTCACGGGTAGTAAAACTTGGCTACCCACGTGCATATGAGTGCGGTTAAGAGAGTTTGAGTGTGAGCTTCGGAATGCTGGGAATGCCTTGGCTTGGTTTGAAGCAGGCAGGAAAAGGAAGCTGCCTGTGCATCATGCTGGGGATATTTTTAGCCAGTGCAGGTCAGGGGTCCAGGCGTTCGGGAGAAAAGAGGAATTTTTCTGCAGTAATTCATGCTAATAAACCTTCTGAATCCTTCTTTTTAGCTTCCTTAGCAGGAGACTCAGCTCATCTCACATACAGTTAGAGGAAAAGCACTCGACCAGTCTGGTGCCATTAGTGAAAACAGGGAGGGAAAAACACTAGACCTGATGGATGCTAATGCTAAGGAGGCATTCAGATCCATAGCTTTTCTTCTGCTGGGCTCAGATCACACCCTGGTCTACCGTAAGTCTCTATATAAAGCTGTAGTATAACAGTAACCAGTGATCACCAGAACTATTCTTTGGAAGTAAAGTCTTTGCCAGGGCTGCTATTAAGAGACAGGCTGGCATGGGAAGGACGTAGATGAGCCGACTACATTACAGATGTTGGACAGGTTGATTCCCATCAAGAATGTAGACTTGCAACAAAAAACCCTGCGAGACCAAAGACATCTAGGCAGCCCTGGACAGGAAGCCTTTAGGAGTGGAGACTTGAAGAGATGAGGAATGTACTTTCAGCACTGAGGTTAAAGATCACACTGATTTAAAGGAGGAAGCTTGTGGGGAAACATCATCAGAAGAACATCAGAAGGGTGTGGTACTGCTTGAAAACTATCATGGAAAACAAGACCAAGATGTCTACTGAGAAATACTGTACTTTAACTCACCAGCATCAGCTCTCTTGCCCTCCTACTTTGTGACACTGCTTGATCACTTGACCTTTTGCCTCCTGCAGTTTGCCTCCCAGCTCATAATTAAAGTGAAAGACACCGTTGTTTTTTTCTGTGGGATGAGACAATGACAAATATGTTCGCTACCATTTCTATTCTGCTCTCACTCTAAACCTCAGATTTAAATACTTCTCAATTTTCACTGCCTGCATTCCATTCTGGGAATAAAACATACTAGCTTGGTGGAATCTTAGCTTTGCTACCAGCAGGCTGGGTGTCACAGAGACGATGATGACTCCCCCTTTCAGTTTGAACACATCTCGAAGCAGCCCAGCTACAAAGTCTGAAGTCTGAGCTCCCTCCGATTCTTTTGGAATCCCAATAATTTGGCTCTCAAGTGTCCTAACATTTGTATTTAAGTCACTGGGTGGTAAGTTTGCCAACCGCCGCTTGAAACTCTGTGAACTGGGTGCTATGATTATTAGCAGAGCGCTCAAGTTCCCACAGCATTTCATCAAGCAAACTTTTTCCAGTTTTTGTTGTAAGGGATTAATCAAGTTTCAGCTTAACAGCCTCAATGTCTGCCCATAGACCAGTGGAGAATAAATCAAGTTTGCCACCTCATACCATTGTTTTGAATGCCATGATGCTAACGCTAGTGAAACGCAATCTATTCAATCAATCTAATCTATAAACATATGCATAGGTAGGCAAGGTAGCTCCCTATGCTTAGTGACAACCACCTCTTGTTTGTATTTAAGTGTTGCATTAAATATAAAAATAAATTTAGTCTCCGAGAGTGGGGAAATCACTTCCTATGTACAACCCCCCCAACCACAAGCAATGATTTTACAGACATGCTTAGTATCACATGTTTATTCTCCAAAGATTTAAGAATTAAAAATATTTTTAATTTATGCATTTTCTCCCAGTTTCGCAATTTAATTTTGTCTTCTGCTACTGGGGATTCCTGGTTGTAGCCAACATGGGGTGTATTGCTGCTCACATAGATGACCCGCACACAGCTCTTTGTAGAGCCCGTTTCATCTATGTACTCTGCACGGACGCCTCTTTATCTGCAAACCAAGGCCTTTACACAGCATTTGAAGACCCCACATACATACTCTGGTCAGCCTGCCAGAAAGCTTGTTTGCTTTAGCCACTGCCAGTTATGCTTTCTAGAGGGTACCTAGCTGACCGGTAGCAAAGCCATAACCAGGGTGTTCAGAATCTCAGCACTGGTATGCTTGTAGAACATCTCACTGTTCTACCTGGGCAACCACAATGAGTGTGTTTAAATGTAATGTACAGAAATTGCATCAAATACTATTCAAAAATCAATACCATGTTCAATACTCTGTGGTAGGATATGACTGCACGGGACCTGCTACAACAGCGCTACACGCTGCCTAATGGGGACACGGCCTGGAGAGCGTCACCGCTGGTTAATGCCGCTAAGGAAGGCAAGTTGGTGCTGCTGGACGGTATCCACCGGGTTAACCTGGGAACCCTAGCTGTCCTCTCTAGGCAAGTCCACTGTAGTAAATAAGTGTATCTTTTTTATTTATTCTTTTATGAAGCTGTAACACGGTGCATTTTACACACAGGCTCATACATGACCGAGAGCTGGCTCTGTATGATGGCACTCGACTGCTGAGGTCAGACCGCTTCACCAACCTGATGGAAGAGCTCCAGCTGACTGAACATGAGCTACAGGAAAGGTACAACATTCCACTGCAGCAGTATGATTAGTATAAGGAAGTTTTACCAAGGAACATGCAAAAATAGCACTATACATTACCAGGGATGGTAAACTATGGCCTTTTTGGCTGTTTAATCTGGCTAAGTATTTAAAAAATAGTAGTGCAACAGTGCATTTGGGTTGCCAGATTATGCTGTCAGCTCAGAGATTTCTGAAAGTACAGCACCGTGTATGAAGTCTATTTTAACTTCTGGTGATATCATCCACACATAGCTTGTGGTTTGGACCAGCAAATAAACACCCATCTGAGTTAGAAACGCCCGCTCAGGGACACCCAGTGCGCTTTAAATAAAAGTCAGGATCAGCTTGTCCAACTCGAGCTCCTAGTGGCAGTGAGATGGATGTAAGGCCTTGATAATAGCTGTTTAATCTTTCACCACAATAACAGGAAACTGCCCACCAGAGTCGAGTTGGGTTCATGGCATTGTTTTATTAGGGTGTTATTTGTGTCAATGCACAAAAGGTTGAAATGAAGACCAGATAAACTAAACAGGAACAAAAGGCTTAGCTATGTTAAACATGTTAAAACCCAAATCAATTAATATTCTGTTAAAAAACAAGCATTTGTCAATAGAGTTGCAAGGCGGCCCAGTGGGTACTACATTTGCCTTACAGTTTTCCAAACCTACCATCTTAGATAAAGCGGTCCTAGTCCTTTCTATGCTGATTTTTCATGTCCTCCGCATGTCCATGTGTGATTCCTCCGGGTACTCCGGTTTCCTCCAACAGTCTAAACACTAAATCTTCATTAAATGGAATGATCGAATGAAAGTATGACCGTTCAGACTAGAGAATATTAGGTTAGCGGTTCTTGGCTCTACTACCGGCCACCTCTAGTGGGTTTAATTGGCTAAAATTGGCCTGTAGTCTGCTTTGTGAGAAAAGACCAGACTAAGGGGCTGGTGTTATCAGTGCCGTTAAAGAACTGCACCTGTCCAGAAGTAGTGGAGCACAGGGATCAGGGCGTGGCTCTTGGCTCATAAAGCCGACCTTTGGGTGAGTTTGACGAGGTCCAGATTGTAACAGCTGGATGACCAGGACAGATCATCTCCAAAACTTCAGCTCTTGTGAGGTGTTCCCGGTCTGCAGTGGTCAGAATCTATCTAATGGAAGTGACATGGGTCATGGGCAGCTCAGAATGCTGAAGAAGGTAATGCTGTTTCTGATATACAGTGCAGCACAGTTGCTGGGTGTTTTGGCAGCAAAAGGGTGATCAACATGATATTCAGAAGGTCACAATGTTATGACTGATCTGTGTTGGTATGTTATTAAAAGAGAATCTTTCATAGTGTGGAATTTGCTAAAACAGAAAACACAAACTAGCAACCCTCTGGCCCGGTTGTTAGAGAACAGTGGGTTAGAGCATCTTTCTTATCTTTTCCTGTAATTTATTTGATCTACTTTTGAGTAAAAATGAAAGTTTAAAATGAGGCTTTTTTATGAGGTCACCCTAGTTTCTCTCTTGACCACGATTTATCTACACTTCATCAGAGAGGGTTCATTAACCTTAAGCCCTGGATATGTTTTCTCCCTGGAACTCCACCTATACGTGCAGGAAGGATGTTTGCGGCTGCGTGTCTGATGTAAAATAAAGCTTTTTCCTTTTCCTGTCTTGGGAGTCAACATCCCAGACTGCACTTCATGTGGTGTTCCAGAGCTGCTCTTAATTAACACGTCTACACGTGCGAACACACACTTCTCTCCTCACAGTCCTCCTAATGAATGAACCGATCATGCTGGGCCGTCTAGCCATGGAAGAGACTGACCTCATAGTGGGGATCAGCAAGATTTAAAAGGGCCCGCTCTGGTCAGCACACTGATCGAGTCTCTTAGTCCTCTGCCAGTGTTCATGTTTCAATGGGTTGCACCACAGCAGTACATGGAAGGAACATTAACACCTGTCTCAGGCTGGTATGATGTTGCTAGGCAACAAGAGGTGGTTGTCACTAAGAGTTTGGTGTCCGACTTCTTTCCCCACCCATTTTCATAAGTCAGTGTTTCTATGTATTACATGCAGGGCATCGCATCGGCTATAAATAGGCATAGCTGTCCAAAGGGATTACCTGGAAATGCCAGTCCAACAGAAGTGCCTGCGCTGGGAGCTACACATACTCAAATCTAACAAAGATGTCTGAACAGGGTAACTTACATGAATAAATCCATGTCCTACGGACTGGCCCTGTGTCTGCTGGGTCACCATCAGAGGTGGCAGAAGTACACAAGTTAGAGTATAAAAGTACATCACTGTAATTGTACTATAAATGCAGAATTTAAAGTTCATAAAATTCAGTATTGTCAGCAAATAAATGGTACAGCACAAAATAAAGTAAAAAAATGGCTATCGACCACTTAAGTGATCAGTTTATTTTAGTTTACAGTTGATGCGTATGTGTTTGGGGAAAAATGTGCAGTGTTTGTTCTGTTCTAATATTATTGTGGTTAATAGAAAAAAAATGTTAAACACATACGCATAAATTGTAAACCAAAATAAAGTCATCTCTTATTTTGTTCATGGGGTGAGACATGAAGGTGGACTATGGTGCAGGGAAAGTGTGTGTCAATCAGGGTGTGTCTCCAGACACAGAGCTAATGGCATTGTACTTGGGTAGTGGTGACGAGAGGCACACCGCCTCGTACTCAAGTGTCGGAGGGAGCGCGAGTTTTATTCTCATGCCGGAGTCGGCATTGGTGGAGAGGAAGCATGTGCTAAAATGTCGGGGGGAAATTTACAAACAAAATATATATATATTTTTAAACCTCTGTGCACCATATAGTCCTAGCCAACTAATCTCAAAATCTCACACACTTATTTCCTCTATTTGATAAAAGCTGTTGCTAACTTACCAGAAAATCTGTTAGTGCTACCCCAAAGGGGTTATGATTTATGACTTAACTGAATCTAATGCCTTGCACAGTGAAATATTAGACAGAAGCTCATTAAAGGTACATAAAGACTGTGGCAGCACTTACGGCACCCAGAGGCTAAATACAATACAATCATTACACACACACACACACACACACCATTGAAGAGGGCAAATCTACAGTCTGAATAGTCAATTAGCTTAATTGCTGGAGTGAATCTAGAAAAACTGTTTTTTATTTCTCTAATTTCTACTTTGTTCTTTCCCTAGGGGCGTCTTCCCTATACACCCATCGTTCCGTGTGATAGCTCTGGCAGAGCCGCCGGTGGCCGGCAGCAGCTCCCAGCAGTGGCTCGGCCCGGAGCTCCTTACCATGTTCCTCTTCCATACAGTCAAGCCTCTGGCCAAGGTGGAAGAAGCTGCGATCATCCACACAATGGTCAGTACATACCAGACCAGACCTCAACAGCAATGGCAGGGGGTACAATTTGTGGGGGGGAATGGAAAATTAAAAGGGCAGTTGTTGCCTAGTGATAGAGGAACTGGACCAGTGAAAAGTTCACAGGTTCAAGTTTCACCACTGCTAGGTTGCCACTGTTGGGCCCTTGAGCAAGGCCCTTAACCCCTAATTGCTTAGCCAATATACTGTCTCAGTTTTATAAGTCGCTTTGGATAAAAGCATCAGGTAAACATCAATGTAAAAGAAAAATCTTTAGATTCCTGCTATGTGTCCTGGGCTTGTTTGCTTATATTTTCCAGTGTTGTCATAACCAAAAAGGTTTTGGGAAGTGTGATTAACTGTGCTTACTGGTTTTTCTTTTACCTGCAGATTCCAAACATTCATCAGGAAACAGTGGAGCAACTGCTGCAGCTCACCCACAGCCTGAGAGGAACCAGTGACCCCACGGTAAAGAACACTTTTCAGGTTTAATTTTATTATAAGAATAATATGATAATTTTATTTATAGAAAATAATGGGTAACATCGACTTGTGTGTTTTCATCCAGGCCCAGTCACTGGCCTCTTCACTGTCCACCAGGCAGCTCTTGAGGATCTGTCGGCGTCTTTCTCTGTATCCCGATGAAAGTATCGCTCATGTCATCAATAAAGCCTGTCTGTCCAGGTAGCCTGCATACCTCTCACCTGTTTACTTAAAAGAGCGATCAGAATCATACACATTCGTAACATACAAATGCCAATCAGCAATGTAAGACCAGGAAGATCCTACTAGGCTGGGTACCAGGACACGGCGGAATTACAGCGAATGAATAAAGTCCGTTAACCGATTTAAAACCAACCAACAAACTCCATGAAATATTCTATACCCAAACTCCAACGACAAACCAAGAATTTTCCAGGGACGACGCATAGACCATGTCATGTACATGAATAACCCACCAACATCTGATAAAAGGAAGAAAAAAAACAACCTGTGAAATCTGCCAAACACCTACAACAATAAAACACATTTTGGTAGACTGGCCTAAATACACCAACGACACATGCCAGAAACCATAAAATAAACTCTTCCACAAGACAACACAAGAACATCTGTAACCTACCCTGCAACTATAAAAAAAAATATATAAAATGGACCAAAATACAAAGACAGTTACGTAATACCTATTGCTGCCAGTAAATGTGTTTAAACCCTTAATAAATACCTAAAACGATATGAACCCGTTTTTTTGTACATGCGTATACTTCCTGTCTGTTGGATCGGACCATATGGACCAGCCTTCACTCTCCACATGCACGATGAGCCTCGGCGACCCATTACCCTGTCGCTGGTTTACCACTGATCCCTCCTTGGACCTCCTTTAATAGGCACTGACCACCGCAGACCAGGAACACCACAGAAGAGCTGCAGTTTTGGATATACTCCAACCCAGTCGTGTAGCCATCACAATTTGGCTCTTGCTTCTAACGTCCACTTTGAGAAGAAAAGACCACTTAAAATGTCCCACTCACTATCATATGCCGTGATAAGAGTTTTATTTAAATCTGTTTTATTTCACTTGACCGGTCAGGGGTCATAATGTTTTGCCTGGTCGGTGAGTATAGAAGTTCTAGATCCACATCATATGTTTTAATCATTACCTAAGCTTTTTTGATGTGTGTGTAGGTTCCTTCCAAGCCTGGCACGTTCATCCCTGCAAAAAAACCTGGCCAACTGTTCACTAGAGGAGCACAGTGCTTCAGCGACTCGGTCAAAACTTGGCCCTACATGTGAGTCCCTTTATATTATTCAGACCACACAACATATGGCTTGTTCTGGCCTTCCTTTGGTTTTTGTTTTAGTTTTTTTGTTTAGCCAAAGAATTGTTTTACCTTCTTCAAACATGCTTCAAACCTGGTGCCTCATCAATTCAGTACCAATGCTCAGGTGTTCCACAGCAGTACCTTAACAATGGGACTGAACCTTGAATTTCACTGTTTTTTCTCTTTATGGTCCAGGCTTGATAAAAGATGGAGTTCTTACTATCGGCAAGGTTTCGGCTCCCGTGTATAGTCCTGATGAGAAGATGAAGGTTCCTGATGTGCTTTTTTATGAGAATGCACAGGTGAGCTTGTCAGTGCAGCACTGCCAGCATGCCACTCTATTCTGTTCTGCTACACCCTGCTAACATCCTTGTTTATCATTCTAAGCTCATGATTACTGGCCTTTGCATTAGTTTCCTTCTAATCTAGCCGTATCCAATCGTGTATCAATTATGTTTCATTACCTGTACAGCTGAGGCGGCACAGTGGCTAAGTGGGTAGCGCTGTCACCTCACAGCAGAAGGTCCTGGTTCGATCCACTATTGGTGCGATTTGGGTCCGTGGCATTGACTAGGGATGTAGTTTATTTAAAAAAAAAACAAAACATGAATTTGAAGACAAATTATTTGTTATTAACTTAACATTTCCTTTTACTTCTTGTTGGAAAAAAAATAATGAAGATC